>JZKD02S1962658.1:20908-31956 GCA_000966675.3 Picea glauca
TTATAGTGGAAATTCCACGGTGTCTCAGATGTAGCAGTGAAACCCCAAGACCTTGAGCTCTGATACCATATGTTAAGAACCAAACATCAATATAGCATAGAAAAACCTCAGGAAAAGTACTCAAGGCATTGAAAAACAGATAATTTCAGATAATAAGCCTCTTCGAGGGGGCAACCTCCTTTTACCCCACTTAAATGTTCAAGTACAAGATGATTCAAAATCAAAATGTCTCCTCGGTATATATAGAAGACTAGGAGGTATAATTTCAACTAATGGCCTAAAGCCAACATAAATAAAATAACATTACTAATATAATATGCCCCAATTAAGGGGTAATGAGCCAATATTAGGGCTTAACAGATTGTTGATAGGTTTTGTGAAACATCTTGAGAGGACCTCTTGAAAGGGAGCTAGTGTTTTCTTTCCTACAACAACTAAGTCTTATTAAGTGGAATGAAAGAGTTAGGATTTGATTGAATTTTCTTAGATTAGAGTTAGATGCCTACTCCTGCATATATTTTGTTGGCATCATCACAAGATTACGAGCATCCCTGGTTGATAATTAAATGAAAGCAATTTAAGCAATCGAATTGCCCCAACATTGGTCATCAAGAACATCGAACATATAGACTCGCCACACACCCTTGGCCAAGTTTTCCCACCTCATCCTTCGTCGTGTCACTACCAATGGCACCTCAAGTAAGGTCCTCACATGTTTGTACTACGCCCATCATTAATGGGATTCTCCTGTGAACACTACCATTCACCGTGATGAAACACAAAGCAGAATATGAAGACGAGGCAATTTGTCAGGGCAATTCTATAGAGCACTAGATAATTCTAAAGGTTGGTTTTTGCTCGTAGTGTTGGTGGTTAGACGAGATCCTCCCTCTAATGGTTCAAGCTTTGTCCATTGACATGGATCATAGTGCTTGTGGGTCAATTTAGGGGGGGGGGGGAGGGGGAATAAGAGGGGCATATTGCCCAGAGGAAGGTTGCAGGTAGAGCAGTGGCCTCATTATCGCAAGAAGAGGACAAGGGATGTGATGGATATTGTTGTTGCTTACTAATCCAAGCATTATGAAGTTGTCCAAAAAGAGGTACAAGAAATGGAAGATAGGATCGAGTTGAATATGGATAGAACCACAAGTGACGAGGTCAATTTTGGTTTCTCTAAGAGCAAGGAATCAAAGTACCCCATGACTATAGACCTTTATTGGCACATGAAGGAACTACTTACATGTGGAATCGAGAGTAGACTAAGAGGAGGGTGTTGGGAGGAGGATATGATTCTTCAAAGGGTAGCTCAATCAAACCCCAAGTATGATGCCCCTATCAATATTATATAGGGGAGTTTAATTAGCAGAATAGGGGACTAATGCAAAGGATCCAAGGGAAGCACTAGGTTAGGAAAGTTGATGCAGTGGAGCTAAAAGCAACATACCAAATTAGGTAGAGGAGGAACCAAGGGAAACACTAGGTTAGGAAAGTTAATGCAGTGGAGCTAAAGGCAACATACCAAATTATGTAGAGGGAAGAGGCACCTTAGGCACTCCTATTGCAATAGGCTTTGACTTGGAGGATCGACTCCCAAATCATATACTTTATGGTGCACTTGGCTCTCTTTGTTTCTACAAATTGCTTAAGTTGTAGCTTCTTTGAGGAAATGCTTAGAGTTAGCAAAAGCAGTCTCACTTTTTGTTTAGAGTGCATTATATATCTACCATATAAGCTTTTAGACAAAGCAAGAGGTTTACTCATTATAAAAAGGCATATATATTTTTTTGATATCTACGTGGCAAGCTCTTCTCGACACAACCTAATACCTAACAATGTGTAATGTTAATGTCAATGTAAATAGATACTAATCTATCTTACAATAAATATATATTCTCCCTCCTCTCTTTAAAATATATCATTGCTTATTTATTTCTGGTAAGGATTTTGTTTTTCTAGCAAGAAAGACTCAATTGCTTGGATTGTGTTTCATTGAGGATTTTTAACTACAACTTAAAAAGTGTAGATGTAGAATGTCTTGATAATTGAATTTGACTGGTTTTGATAAAATCTTATCAATCTTATCACTAGACTACATGGCTAAATGGTATAAATGTTTTTTGTTTTGTTTTGTTATTTTTTGTCTGGTGGAATCGACAACTAGTTGGGCACATAGTCGCGTTACATGTGGTCATGTTATCCAACTGCTACCACTATAACCTCCGGGTGTGCCCACGATGCCCCGTACATGACATACAAGATAAGTCGAGGCGATTTGAACTTGAAACTTCATGGAGCTTCATATCACGGCACTTGCCAATTGAGTTGCCCCCCCCGCCCGAGGGGTGGGGGGGCGCAAATGGTATACATGTTTTAGTCATCCAAGCGAGAAACAAAGATTTCTTATTTTCCACACCAATACACAAAAGCATGAAACCAACTTCATTCAATGCATGAACGCAAACTAATGCCATTACACTTAAGCAAAATAGGGGACCACCATTCCAATCTCAATGAATCCCATCGTGCAAGTTGTTGTATATATTTCATCCCTTCTCAACTACAAGATTCTTTGACTAACTTTACTAACTCAAAATTTGTTCTTAGAAGGTATTACCATCTACATAAAGGGTTCAATCACACCCCAACGAATTATTGTTTAACTCGTCTCATCTCAACCATAAAACCAAGACCAACATTTATGACTCAAAAACAAATATTAAAATGTCTTACCATCTACACAAAGAGTTCAACCCATATCTTCAAGTTATTGTTTGGATCGTTTCATATCAACCATAAGACCAAAACCATTTCCTAAAATATCTTACCATCTACGTAAAAGGTTGAGCCTCGCATATGTGTGTTGTCGCTTAACTCATGTTTCAAAGGTGTTGACAAGAGCGTAAATCGTTATGGGCAACCATTTAATATAAGTTCACACATGTTCATAAAATAATTAACATGGCCCCTGCGCAAGGATGACATGCACAAATCGAGAAATGGTCCAAATTTTTACTTTGTTCACCTTTTAAAAAGTTCGAAATGTGCATCTCAAGTATGTGGTTCCCGAAGCAATGGCAGCCAAGAAGGAGTCGAGGCCTGCAACTAGGAGATTTGTGTTTCCTAGTTTTGGTGGGGATTTAGTGTACTGGAGTTTCAAGCTAGGGTTTTCTCGGTAGTTGTGTTTTTTTTTTAAGGTTCTCTTACTGGGAAGAAGCCAAGTCTTGATACCTGGTTTTTTATATACAACTCGTTTTTAGAAGGGAAACAGAGTAGTTTTTTGGTGTTTTCGGTAGTGTGTGGTGTTCCTTTGGTTTTGTAAAAGATTTACCTATATCCTTTTTAGCAGTGGGTCAACGATGGCGCTTATTAATTAGCGATGAGGGATGACGGTCCACTGAGTTTTCTTCAAAGTTAAGAGGTCCCATCCTCACTTACTCTAGCCGGCCTTAATAATCTTTCCACGCAAACTACACAGAGAATTCCTTAAAGACTTTGGCTGGGCACCCGAGGCGTATTAAAGGAATTATTTATTGTTATTTTTGGTAATTGTTTTTCTTCAGACGACATTTTAGGGGACGTGGTTAGTGTAGCCCAGGTGGTTAGCTAATGGTGTATATTCAGACTGCAGGTTTGGAGGAGGATGTCAGTGCACTAATGGGTGAAGCTAATGAGGCACTCTGGAAGAGGATCGATCTTTTCGCCACAACAGTCACCTTGGGTGTAAGTACAACATCCTTAACTACCTATTCATTTGACTTGACATCATTGTTGGACACACTGACTACACTGAGAGGGGGGGGTGAACAGTGTAGGGCTCTTTTTCCCAAAACTTCCCCTTCACAAAACTCATAAGTTAGCAATCACAATTTACTCATTACTTATTGCTGTCATTTATAATCAGTTACATATGAACATATATCAACAATATATCATCAACAAGTCATCACTACAAGGAATACAAAGAACACAAGATGTATGTACAATTTTCTTTTTATTACGGACTACAATCCTTGGGTTATGAACAACAACTGAATAGAGTACAACTTTACAAGAGCACCAGCTCTATAATGAAAGACTCAGCTTACACACTCAACACCAACTGAGATGAGGCACCAATCCTCAACAAATATCAATCTATCAACAGGTACGTGACCTGTCGGTAGTGCAACACGTGTATGTACGCACCCTACTAGTAGTACAGCTCGCGTATGTACGCGACCAGTCTGTACTACAGCCTGCGTATCACTTCTGAGCAATTAGCGTTTTCTCTTCAAGCTGAACTCAGATCCTCTGCAACCTTCAATCATATTCTCTTCTATCTTTCACTGTCTAGTCTGACCCATAACCAGTCACAACACATCCAAGCTCTCCAACAACTAACTCAAGCTTCTCAACCATACAATATGAATGCTACTCATCTTATATAAGCAACCAATATACTATAGTAATCATATCAATACTAAATCATAAGAGTGTTTCTCACTCCATCAACCAACACAAACTACATCACAACAACCATACCAAGAATGCCTTAAGCATTCACTACACAACAAGCAAGAGTATCCATCAAGACAACAATGCAACCATGGCAGAGTCTCAGTGGCAGATATGAGCCCATAGAATGCAGATCTTGAACTTGCTTCAGTCTTCAAGAGCCTGTCATCATCTCAACCACAAGTCTTCATTACTTCATCCAATGTACGCACCCTGTCCTCATTCAGCCCACATATGTACACGCCCTGGCTCACTACATCCCGCGTATACCTCATAAACTAGGGTCTCTGAACTTTCGAGACTTTTTTCGTCACGATATGAGACTTGTCGAAACTTTGATGTGTCCATGAGATCCTCTAGATCTCGTCTCTCTCATAATAGATCTTCAATACATGCTCAAGAGATTCACACAAGAGATACACACAAGATCTATTTCACAAGAGACCCTTGCCTCTTATTTATACTCTCAAAGTAGCTTCCTTGGAAGCATCTTCTAGGTCACTTAAACCACTTCTAGGTCACTTAACCCATTTCTAGGTCACTTAACCTATTTTAAGGTTAACTACTTTCCATAATTAGAAAGTTCTCCATTTCTTTATCATTTAAATATTCCTCCTTGACTCTGTCACTTTTCTTTTCCATTAAATAGTAATTTATTCTTTTCAAGCACTTTGACTTCTTTGACCTTTTCAGGCTTCAAGCCTACATATGAGGGTCCTTCATCTTCACAGGGCCATAACTCTCAAACCATGAGGAGTTATGTGATGTTCCACATACCACCATAAATGGTATGACAAGCACTGTCCATCTAGGATAGTTTCACTAACAAATTCACTGATCTTCATCTCCTTATTCCATAAACAAGCATGGGTTCTCCAACCATACTTCTAGGATAACTCAACCATAAAGCGTCTTCCCGTGAGGGCTTTCACCATAAGGGGACCACTATGGAGTTCATCCATTTTTGTAATTTATCAACCATGATAGGACAATAATGAGTCATCTTTACATCAAACCAACTATGCATCATATGTCAAAGAAACCACATCGATCCATCTTCATCTTTGCATCATGTCAATGACATCATATGACTATGATTCCACTTGAAATCTATCCATTCTCATCAAGGACAATACATATTACATTTGAAATCAATCAATAAATCACTTGACATCAATCCATTGACATCAAATAATTAAACCTTTGGCATCAATGACAACACGATCGAACAATCACAACCCTGTTCACCCAGAAGAGGGATAGAAGGCATTTCTCCTACAGCTACAGGATACCTACCTGGTTTATCTGGTCGTCATCTGAGTGCGGAGAAGTCTTTGTCTGAGAGAGGTCAAGTGGATTTGGGAAGTGGCTTTGGCTATCCTCGCTTGCACGATAAGGTGAGGAAGGTTATAGAAATTTCTGGTGGTAGGCGTAGACAGTGGAAGGATAACAAGGTAAAAAAAAGGATGGTGTTGGGGTCAGACATCGGTCTTGAGGAGACCTGTAGGTTAGGGCTGTGTGGGCTGTTAGGCAGGTTATCTTATCGTAACTTGTGCAAGTTTTCGCTCCCAGATTGGGTCGAGCAAAGTTGGTCACCTCTATTAGGTTACGTGCTAGAGGTGTTATTTCCAACTTTATCTTCAAGTCATCGGATGACTTGACAAAACTGCTCGATAAACATTGGGTGATTGAAGTCAATAGCCTAATGTTGAAGAGTTGGCGTGTAGCTTTTGACCTTGTGACAAAGTACTTTCAGCTTCACCATTTATGGGTTTTATTACCCGGTTTACCACTTCAACTCTGGAATGAGGGGGCCTTGAAGGAAATCGACAACGAACTGGGTAATTTTATTATGGTGGATGATCAGACTCTATCGGCCCCTTCTAGAAAGGTAGGGAAAATTCTTGTTCAAATTGATATCCATTGTGGGCTTCGAGAGCCTTTAGAAATCGAATGGAGGGGTTGGACGATACTTCAATGACTGGATTACCTCGGTATTCCTTTAAGGTGCAACCTCTGTAGAAGGATGGGACATTTGCAGAGAGACTGTAGTGGCTGGGTGGAGGAAGAGGTGTCAGAAGAGTCCTTGTTGTAGAGAGAGCCTCAAGAACCCTCGCTGGAGGCAGATTATTTTGAGCCAGGAGCACTTCAATACTCACCAGAGGATTTAAGGCAAGTGAAGCAGTTGGGAACACTTTCGGGTAAGTTCAAATTCTCTTGTCCTGCTCTTTTTTATTCTTTATCATCGTGGGAACGAGATACACTGTATTTCTCACACTGGTTGGGAAGTTTTACCTCCAAGGTTGCCTATCCATATGTGTCGGATAGGGTGTGTGCAGATCCACCATTAGTGTGCTAGATTTGTTGGGGGACACAGTTACACAATTGTTTGTAATGCCCGTGGTAGAGGCTTTTAGGGACAGTGAGAGTTTGGAACTAGATTTTATTAAGGAAGGTCATAATGGCCTTACCATTAGTCCTGGTGGTTCGAAACAACTCGACGATCTCAACTAGTTGTCTAGGACTCCGTCTGGGGAATCCAAACGTTAACCAAGGTATATGGAACCAGATGAGGGTGACTAATCCCTTAGTGTCGTTATGGATTCTCTCATTCCTTTTTTTCGAGAAACCAAATCTCCTACTCCTTTACCTGTCTTCCATGGAAGTTCAGTTTATGGGAAAAAAAGGTGTGGTGGGGAGGCTAGTACATCGAATTTGTGTGAAGAGGGGGTAGGGAAAGAGTATGCTTGGTCGAGGGGCCTGGGTATTGAATACTCTCCGGTTAAGACAAGGAGTGCTTGGAAAAAAGTGGAGGTTGTGACCTCCATGCCGTCGGTTTTAATTTTTTCTACCACTGAATGTGGGGCACTTAGAGCTATGAAAGCCCTGGCAGGGGAGAAATAATGATTTTTCTCTCCCTAAATATTACAGGGGTTGGGGGCACCCCGAAAGTGGCCTCTGTGCGTATAATTTTAGATAGAACTCACCCATATATTTTGTTCCTACAAGAAACTATGGTCCAGGAACACAAAACAAGAGATTTAATGAATAGTTTCCAACCATCCTGGTTATCATGTGCGTTAACTCGGTTGGAAATTCATGTGATCTTTTGGTTACATGGGATCCAAACAAATTTGACCTGGTACCTTACCTTTCCTGTGGTGGTATTTTGTTGACAAGATTGTGTATTGAAAGCAAAAGGGAGATCACTCTTCTAAATATTTATGGTCCATGCTCGGAGAGGAAAAGGTTTTGGAACAAAGTGGCAGAGTGTGGTCTTTTATCACATAAAACTCTGGTTATTGCAGGTGACTTGAACTTTACCTTATTGATGGGTGAGGTCTGGGGGGGTCGGCCCAAGCCGGTCCCTTGGAAGATTTTTTCAGATTATTTTTACAATCAAATAGGTTAGTTAATATTCAACCATACAGGATTGTCCCTACCTAGTGAAATGGGAGGACATGTGCTGACTCCATCTCCAAGAGGTTGGATTGGGTATTGTTATCTGAAGATCTTTTAGCAAGTGTGGGCCTCTACAGGTCCTGGCTGGAGTACCCTTTCGTCTCGGATCATGCACCTGTGTTATTACAGCTGGAGATTACACCACTCTTTAAGGCATATCCTTTCAAATTCAACTCTCAATGGCTGAGTGAGAAATAATTTAATTATATTGTTCATTCTGTCTGAAACAATAAAAAAATATTAAAAGAAGAAGGGAAACAACGAAGGATGGTCTGGAAATTAAAAGAATTAAAGGCCCGAACAAAAATCTGGGTAAAGCAAAATAAACACCGAGAATTGATCCTTCTTGAGAAGCTGGAGGATGAAATCGAAGCTACTCCTCAGAAAAGTACGAGAGGCAAGTAGTCACTCGTGGACAAAAAGCACCTTACTAGCCTGGAACAAGAAAGAAACAAATACCTGAAGGCAGTAGAGAAACTTTGGAGACAACGTAGCAAGGCGATTTGGATTCATAGTGGCGACCAAAACATAAATTTTTTTCACCAATTTGCCAGTTACAGAAGAAACCACAAACATGTATGGGAGATTAAGGATGACACTGGGCAGACACATTCCGGTCAGGTGGAATTAAAAACAGAGGCTGCAAATTACTTCAAAAAGTTCTTCAAGGCACATGATCAATCCTCTGCAAATGAACATGTCAGAGTTGTCGGCCTTTTCTCCCGATTGGTTAATGAGGAGGAAGTCAGAGTTTTGGAAATCCCTTGCAACTTGGGTGAATTAAAGGAGGTTTTAACACTGTTCAAAAAAGAAAAAATCCCAGGGCCCGATGGGTGGACTGTCGAGTTTTTTATTCATTTCTTTGATCTAGTAGGGGGTGATCTATTAGAGATGGTAGAAGAATCAAGATCAAGAGGTGTAATAATTGGTGGCCTAAACTCAACCTTCTTGGCCCTTATACCAAAATTTAATAAGCCAACTACTTTTGGAGATTTCAGGCCAATTTCCTTATGCAACCTTTGTTAAAAATTAATCTCCAAAATTATTGCTAATAAGATCAAACCTTTTCTCTCTCGATCATTGTCTGAAGAGTAGTTGGGCTTCTTAAAAGGCAGACAAATGCAAGATGCCATGGGAACAACACAAGAATGCCTCCATAACATTAAATTAAAAAAATTGAAGACCCTAGTACTTAAGTTGGATCTGGAGAAAGCATACGATTGCATAAATTGGGATTTTCTAAGACTGATATTAATACAAGCTGGTTTCGACATTCTGATGACCAACTGGATTATGAGTTGTGTTTGTTCCTCGTCTTTTGCAGTTTTACTAAATGGGGAGGCTATAAATTTTTTCACAAGTGGCAGAGGTTTGCGCCAAGGGTGCCCTTTATCCCCTTTTCTTTTTATTCTGGTTATGGAGGGTCTTAATCTGCTTCTAAAGGAAAGCAAATGGGATGGGAAGCTGATGGGAGTGAAGGTGTCCATAATTATAAAAATACTTCACTTATTTTTGGTGGATGACGCCTTAATTATGACTAGAGTTACCCCACAAGAATGGATGGAGGTTGATAGACGCATTAAATTTTTTTGTAAAGCGTTGGGTTTACAGGTGAATGCGTAAAAAACCATAGTTTTGAATGCTGGGTTATTGAAGGTGGATTTAAATCCTTTGAAGAATTTGCTCCCGTATAAATTTGCAGAACTATCAATAGGGTTCAATTATCTTGGTTATTTTCTTAAAACATGCCTGCACAAAGTGGAAGACTGGAGCTGGTTACTTGCCAAAGTGGAAAAAAGAATAGGCCATTGGTGTAACAGGTTGTTGTCATTAGGTGGTTGGTACATTTTATTGAAATCGGTCCTAGCAATCCAACTAGTTTACTGGATGTCTTTGGTGACCATCCCCAACTCGGTCTTAAATAATTTAAGGAAAGTAATGTTCAATTTTCTTTGGAATGGTAGTAGTGAAAATTATCATTATCATCTTTGCTGGTGGGAGACACTAACAAACCAAAGAACTATGGCGGGTGGGGTTTCCGTAATATATTCCATTTCAATAAAGCATTGGCAACAAATACTCTTCGACGAGTGTTAACACATGATGGTATCTGGAAAAGAGTGATAAAAGATAAATATCTTCTATATGTCTTTGTCATTAATTGGCTCAGATCGACGACCTTTCAACTTTCAACAGCTTCATGAACTTGGAAAAGTCTCTTAAGATCTCTACATTTGCTCACAAACTGGCCAATTTGGAGACCAGGATCGGGTCACCATGTTCATATTGGCAGAGATAGAATTCTGGGGTTCGGAGATAGATCCTGTTATCCTCTATATCTAGGGATAACTAGGAGATCATGTCTCGAGGCCCACAGGTCCTAGACATGGAGTACCGAAAGCAGGATTGACCTGAGCATGGACCTGGAGGGCCCATCCTTCCTCTTCTTCGCCAGACTTGTCCTGTTAGCAGCAACAGCTTCCATCACCATCGGCTTGGGCTTGCATCGAAAGGACTCTTGCTCCATGAGGTAATTGGTCCAAGGTATCATGGTATGTGTCATGTTTGATCATTATAACCTTCTTATATTTGCATTAGGTTCCTTTCATTTCTGATAACTGCTTGGATCTTACACTAATCCACTTGACCATTGTTGGGGTGATTAATGGGGTGACTTAGCAAGCTGGTATTCATGGGTTTTGGTTAGCCACCAAGGGGGATTTGCAGAGCCATTGTCCGCTCCCACCATTCTATCATTTTACATCTTATCTCCCGCACATCCATCCCATCCCCCTAGTCCGGCCATTAAGATGACCTTTTTGGGGATACACTTTGTCCTGTGGGAAGAAGGGGCTAAAGGCCCAGGGGGTGAAACCAGCTGGTAAGAGATAAAAGCCATAAGAAATGAAACCTAGAGATGCTTCACCCAGGAGATCCCCGAGAAGGCAATAAAAGGCCTCTCGATAAGAAAGTGAAGGGACCCTAATAAAAATGACAAAACAAGACCTAACCAAGAGGATGGGAGGTCTCATTACGAGCCGGCCCATTATGTTCATAGGTATCTAGCAGTATGACATTGCCATTATCTGGTC
>JZKD02S1962658.1:33406-52257 GCA_000966675.3 Picea glauca
TTTTCTGAGTTAGCTTTTGAACATAAGTTGAAGAAAGAAGACGTCCTAGGCCTAATTAATTTTACACCTAGGGTTTTGACTTTTAGGGTTTGAAGGGCCTTGCTCTTGTAACACTATTCACCCTTAGATTTATGTTTTGAAGCTAGCCGTTTTGCCAAGGATTTTTAAGGAAAGAGTTAGGAGCATGAGGCCTTGCTTAAGCAACACCGGAATGAGCCCCCTCCCCTTAGGGTTTTGACTCTAGGTCCCTGCCATTGCATCACCATAGAGCCTAACTCTCCCGTCCTTAGATTTAGATTCTCCTGAGACTTAGCCTTTGCTTCTGACTCCACAATACCCTAAGGCACTGGTCTAACTCTCCAACGTTGAGCTTGCTGTGCCAAAAACAACTTTTCAAAACTCTTAAAATTGAAACCCTAACTAACCCTAACGTCTAAATAACCCTAATTTGATGATGACGTCATGCCTAGTTTGAGCTTTAGGTTGATTGAAAACGTTGTGGCTTAGTCATCTGATAATAAACATTGATGTGTTGATAATTTTCATTGGCCTATTTGCACAACGTTGAGCACTTTGTCTATAGAACTAACCCTAGAAGAAAGCTAACGTCACCTATAGTAAGCTTGACGCAACAATCCTGTCATATATGAGCAGTTAATGATATTGGATGCATTGTGCTAATTCAAGGATTAATCATTTCTTTTAGATCGTTGTATCATTCTGTATTTATTAACAAGTAATATTATAAGCCATAGTCATTTTTGGCAATCATTGACTTCGTCAATAATTACTGCTATTTATGCTCATGTATATCAAATGTTGATAGTCATTGATTTATGAAGTACTGACCACTGTTGCACATTTTAGTTTTATTGTTGCCTTGTCTCGCAAGCAGGTGCCTATTTTGTGGTTTATCTTCATTTTGACTATCTTCTCGGCGGTAATCTGTGAAAGGGAAAACTTACCTTGATCCTTTAACCCTTTGCCTTTCAAAACCCCAGATTGCCAGGGACGTCTCCCTTGGGATTAGCCACCCTAAATAGAAAGAGGCCCCCATCGAGGTGACAGTGGGTGGGGAAGCTCCTGTTACGCCAGTTTGATCCTTACCTTTCAAGCTACCTGACCTAGACTACAAACTGAGCGATAATAGATCCTATATGTCACAAACTCTATTATCTTTCTTAAGACAGAAAAATATCACCTTACTCTTTCAGGTCGGGGGACCACTTTGTCAATATTCTATTTCTGCTCATTGGATAAGGAGCAACGAGCTGGGAATCACAGGTGAACTAGCAGAGGAATGGGAACATTATCGCAAAGCTCTTATAGGGTTTCCTACAAGACAGAGTTGATGAGTTGATGTGGACTGGGGGAGATAATCCTTGATTTCTCTCTGTCAAAAATGCTTATAATGCCTTAATGTCAACCCTTAGGATGCAACTAGTTGGTGGGTGGAAGTTAAAATTACGAAAATGGGATTTACCATTAAAAATAAAACTCTTTATCTGGTTGGCAGCGGAAAATAAAATATTATCATGGAATAACTTATAACAAAAAGGTTGGGAAGGACCTAGTCGCTGCCAACTATGTAAACAAGATTCAGAGAATATAAGCCATCTTTTCATCCATTGTTCCTTCACAAAATTGGTGTGGGCCAAAATTCAAACTGGACAAAAGATTAAAATTCTTTGGGAAGGGAACAATCTGATCCACTGCTATACAAATTGGCTAGAGGAAAAGACTATCCCATTTTATTTACCCACTCTAATTTGCTGGAATATTTGGTTAGAGAGAAATTTAGTAATTTTTGAGAAGGGTTCTCCTTCTTTCCTTTCTGTGGTCACCAAGACACTTGGAACTCTAAAAAGGAATACGGGTCTTCAAAAATCCATTCCTTTACGATCTTGTTTGGTAACACAATGAACATGCACTACAGTAGCATGTTTTGATGGAACAACACAAGCAGATGGATGATAAACAGTGTGGAGCGGGGGGGTTATCAAAACTATAGACCTTTATGTTTACAGATGGATCGTTAACTATGGAAAAGGCACTAATACAAGGACATAATTACTGGGAGTATGGACAACTTCAACTCTAACAACTTGTTTGGCAATAAATGAAATCCAGGTTCTGGGGGGATTCAAAGGTTGTAATTGACTGGTTAAACAAAAAAGGAAGACTACAAGCATGCACAATAGAATGTTGGAAGCTCAGAATCAAGGACCCGATTAAAAAATTTCAAGAAATCGGTTTTTCTCACATCTTCCGGGATTCCAATAAGGAGACATATATTCTATCAAAACAAGCTATTCAGGAACCAGAAGGAAGAATTACCTTTTTCAAGCGGGTTGATGGGATAAAATGTCCTAAGAGCTTCTTTAACCTATACTAGTGCAGAACTTAGTTTTTCACTGTAATTACTTTTCCTGCAACAGATGATGACTTTTTCCTCTAGTATAGGAGTATTAAAGGAGTTATAGGTAGGTTGTATCTCTATTGACATAGTATTTGTTATTTTTTTGGTATTTTATGACAACTTTTTGGTCTCTTAGGAATTGGCGAATTCCAAGAAATTTTTGAGCTCCTTTCTGGCTAGTTATCATAATTTTATAAAAACATGAAAATGTAAACAAATTATTATCTAATATAATTGAGTTAATTTTTTATTGAAAAAAAAAATAATTCCAAGCAATTGGATCCACTTTGAAGTATCTATCATTAAATGTAAATATATTTTAATTCTAAATGTAAATATATTTTAATTCTATGTATTTGCATAGGAGTAATTTTTATTTATTTGTTATTATAAAAAAAAATAGAAGTGAAAAATTTACGTCATTTTGTATGTTTTTTATTTTAAAATAGAAAAGTTTTAAAGAAAATGTCATACATTATATTTTACATTTAAAAGTGTTGACAAAGGTGTAAATTGTTGTGGGTAACTATTTAATATAAGTTCACACATGCTTATAAAATAATTCCAAGTAGTTGGATGCACTGAACGATCTATTATTAAATGTAATGTATTCTAGTTCGATGTATTTGTATTTTTTTATTTTAAAACAAATCATTTTTATTTATTTATTTGTTATTATAAATAAAATTATTAAATGTAGATGTATTCTAATTCCATGTAACATTTGTATTATAAATAAAATTATTAAATGTAGATGTATTCTAATTCCATGTAACATTTGTATTTGTATATTTTATTTATAGAACAAATAATTTTTATTTATTTATTTATTATTATAAATAAAAATAGTAGTGAAAAATTTAAGTCAATTTCTATATTTTTTATTTGATTTAAAGGGAAGAAGTTTTAAAGAAAAATTCATATATTATACTTTACATTTAAAAGTGTTGACAAATGTGTAAATGGTTGGAGGCAACCATTTAATATAAGTTCACACATGTTCATAAAATAATTCCAAGGAGTTGGATGCACATTGAAGGATCTATCATTACAGGTAGATGTATTCTAATTCCAGGTATTTGCATTTTTTATTTTTAGTATTTATTTATTTGTTATTTTAAATAAAAAATAATAGTAAAAAATTTACTCAATTGTATGTTTTTTTTTATTAAATTTAAAGTGAAAAGTTTTAAAGAAAAATTCATATATTATATTATATTTAAAAACATCATAATTCAAAATATATAATGTATTGTAATATTTATTAGGTTTAAAGTGAAGAAGTTTTCAAGAAAAAATCATACATTATATTTTATATTTAAAAACATCATAATTCAAAGTATATAATGTATTATATATTTTATTTACAAGTATTATGAGTTCACTATAATATATTATTTATTTTTTTATTTCTTAAAAATGTAATTTTTTTTTATTGTTTTCATATAGTTGTTAGTTGTTATGTATAATAGTTGACCATTGATAAGATCTTTCTTAGGGGTGTAATGAGGGTAGAAGAGTCATCAAAGTTAATAATAATTTAGGTATAGTGGTCATTTAATGAAAGGTGGATATGATTAAATACTATATTTGTTATTGTTAAATAAGGTTTACTAAGTAATTAACATTTAATAAATATAATGTAACCTTGTTAAATAAGGTTCACTAGGTAGTTATCATTTGGTTATGATTAGGGTTTTCTAAATAGCTACAAATAAAGATGAAACCCTCCTTATGGATCATGTATTGGAAAATTATTGTATTCTAGCTTAACTCACTAGGAGTTCACCTGTCACAAGCCTGACGAGCTTACGTTTGGGCGACGGAATCACTCGACACTCCCAGTCATTGTGTGGCACCGCAATTGTTCATTTGAGAACAAAGCTACACTAAACTACTTAATCCAGACTACACCTTACTTCATTACATCTTCGTTTATTACTTATGATATGTCTGTGTTATCTTATACTTAGTTGTGAAAATAAAAGAAACCATTCATGCAAAACAATAAGACGAAATGTACAAGTGGGCAGCCAAACCACCCTATCACCCATTTATTTATAATCTTCCAAAGAACCGAGCTGCAACTCTTGTTACAACAAAAGAATAAACATAGAGTGCATGGCTCAACAATACTTGTCCTCTTCGCAGTTCTGCTTCCTGACTCGTCATCGTCGCAAACCTGTCGTCATGTCGAACGCATCTGCTCACTTGCCCATCTTATGTTCGTAACCTTCGCTACTACTCTGTGATCATCCCTACCTCCTTCCAAGTCTGTGCGCGCTTCATGTGCTTGCACTTGAATCTTGGTTAGACTCCATCGCAAAGTGCCCATACGTCACCACCAAGACTTCCGTGAAACTTCCACTGCATGAGCACCCTTCTTTGCCTTGACCGTCTTCGGAAGTCTTGCCAGACCTACAGAGAACCCATCGCAAGTTCCTTCCACAGCCTCAAATTCGATGCAACCTGCGACACTCTTCCATCTTTGCAAACTTTCACCCATCCTCGACTCCCTTTGTCTAGATGAGCTCTTCGAACCTGCCTCAGTACATCCTTCCCCAAGGTAGCACAAGTTACCCTCCAGGGTCTACTTGGCTCCTTGGGGAGGGACCTCGCCCTCCTTCCTTGGTCACTGCCTTAGAACTCCAATCTACGATTATGAGAGATGTCACCTGCCTTCCTTGGATGATTTTCCAATGCCTTGCTCACTTGGTTATATAGGCGCACGCCCTTGCTCAGAAACACACCCATCCCAACTGATGTGCCCCTTCATTCGCAAGCTAATGCACACTTTTCATCGTTTGTCCACTTTCGCAACTTGAGTCGACTCTTAAATGGGCGTGCGCCCCATGTCTCGTGCGCGCTCGAACCTAACCGACGCCACTCTTCGGTTAAAGGCGCCCAACTTGTGCCTTCATTCATTTCCTTGCCCAATCGCATCATAAGGCATCTGTCACACATTTTGTGTGTTCATATTTGCTTGGCCAACCTATCTCACCAATGGGGCGCTCAAAGCTCCCATGGGTGCCCATCCTTGGTTTTGCATTCGTCAAGCAATCTCTTGTGCATTTCGTTGGGTTTGCATGCCTCCGTCGCACCCAACTTCACCAACTATTTGTTTGTTTGGTCAAGTCACCACTTAACCTCCATCGCAAGTCATCTCAATGAAGTCGTACTTGGCATTGCAAAACGCGTTCAAGTACCCCAACTTAACCGAGCATCTGTTGACTCACTCGTTTCACATATCTTGGCTCATGGAGGCAACATGTGTGCCCAGGTCAAGTCCTAGGTCATGACATCACCCCTCTAAGAGGTAAGTGAACACAAGTTGATCCTTCCATAAAAGAATCGATATGTTTTTTTTTTTCAAAATTATAATGGATAACTTTACATTAGAATGAGTTGCAACCGAAATACACAACATTGTAATACAAACAAAGTAGGAGCTGGCCACAACCCATTGGCAAAATTAAAATGTCCTTGACAGCTGCCTATCCAAACTCTAAACTGAAAAACATGGCAAGTATACTCCCAGACCAACTAACACAGTAACAACACAATCTAATAAAACAATACAAAATTAAAGGACTTAGAAAGTTTGCCCATGAAGGGCATCTTTTGTAACCCAGGTCCCCTTCATGAACTCTTCATAGAGCATGTCTATTTTTTTATTGGCCCACGGGATAAGTTCCTTGTGTTGCAGGCACTAGTTTCGGTTTGGTAGAGAGTTGAACCTGCATGCTTTCATCCATAGTACTCGATGAGCCATGGGTGTAGGATTTCCCATTCGAAACAAAAATAGAATGAGAAGGGGACTAAATTTTCTCACAAGGGAGGTTGAGATAACCATAAATACGTGACACCAACATTATTATTGACCCTAATTTCAAATCCAACTCTAGGTACTTACTCCTTTGTAATGTACCCAACCACCCCTATAACACTTTTGAGGTGGTGGGGTACTTCAAAATTCCTTCCATCAACTTAAAATTTTGCTCTGGTTCCTTTTTGTCACATGCCCGACCCTCTAGCTAGGTTAAAATCCACATTACATAGCTTTTAGAACATATTTCCTTACCTACCTACTATTTATCAATGTTTGCATGCAAATATGACTCGTAGGCTTATGCAAATATAAGTAATCATTTAATTAACAATAACACCATGAATACAGATTCCATCCTAAACATGCAACAGAACATTCAATTAATAACATAAGTAACATTGAATTACCATAATTACAATAAATCATGAACACTTATCTTTATGGGAATAATTCAACGACTGGTTGCAGGTGAAGAACGTTCCACCCAACCATAGTCTCACAGTTGCAGTTAATCTCTTTGCAACAGGCCACCATCGAGCTAAGGCTATGAGTCCATGAGGACAAAGTCACTTATGGACGACTTTATTCCTCTCACACAACCTATTTTTCCCATAACTCACAAGCCGTAAAATCTCACATTAATTCCAATTCAACATCTCTCTTTCCCCTTCAACCTACTCAACCCAAGGAATGGGATCCCCTTATCTACCACATAGTCCCTCGGGCTATCCTACTTCCCTCCAGGACTCCAACATAGGTTGGCCAAGAAACCTATCTACCAGGAATTCCAAGAATTCTCGATTGTAATTAGTTTACTCAATTATATTAATTTATTGTGCACGTGGCACAATTTTCCCATAGATTTCATAAAAGACATACTCAATATTTTGTTACAGTCATAGTATGCCAGCATAGGTCTCAGACAATCTCCAGGAATAATGATGATCAACTTTCTTGCATAACCAAAAGTAAGAGATTATATTTGCATGCCAATATTTAACCACATGTCTTCCTAAGAAGCCCATGTATCTCACTTGACAACTAATCCCAAGGTTGACATGAATTAGGTTAATATGAGGTAAGTGACTCAGTCTTAGAATAAATTATTATTAGTTTGCTTTGGTTCCCTTTAAGCCCCATATCCCCCTTTCTTTCCTCTCTCATGGAATCATAGCTGCCACATTTTTGTCCTTCTCCATCTATAGTTCGTGAAGTATTTTATTCAATGTACAATATTTGCATATTACATTATTTGGATCTTGGCCATTCAACACACACACACACACACAACACACACACATTGCTAATATGGGGATCAAAACTGGGGTGTTACATTCCCCTCCCCCTAAATTTTGCATCATCCTTGGTGCACATCACCATACATATATACAATAATTTTTACATCAAAATAGATGTGGGCATGCCTTCCGCATTGCATCCTCCAGTTCCCATGTCACTTCTTTAGGGATATGGAGATTCCGTTGGACCTTTACTTGCACTATGGCTCTGTTTTGGAGCACTGCAACCTTCCTATCCAGCATACATATTGGTTGCACCTGGAAGTCTCCTTCTGGCTCCACCTGAGTCAAAGTCCAATCAATGACATGGGTAGGATCATGCACACAATTTTTAAATAATGACACATGAAATACATTATGCACTTTCATGGAAGCACACAATGCAAGCATTATGCAATTGGTCTTATTCTATCCAATATCTCAAATGGACCATAGAATCCTGTTGCTAACTTGGTGCTACTTTCCAACTTCAATGAACTCTTCTTTGGATTTACTTTCAAAAATACATGGACACCCACTTTAAATCCCCTTGGTGTCTACTTTATTTGCATAACTATTTTGTTCATCTCATGTTGCCTTTAAATTCTGCTTAATTTTGACCATTTATCTTCCATTTCATTGAGAAACTATAGCCCAAGTACTACTTTGTATGTTGGTTTGTCCTAATTTATTGGAGCAATGTATTTTATGCCATATAAAGCTTCAACGTGGCTCATTTTTAATGGAGCTTGATACCCCTTGTTGTAAGCAAATTTCATTAAATTCAAGTAGTCCTCCCATTTGGATGGCTTATCCATCACATACATTCTTAACATGTCTTCAATCACTTGGTAACTCTCTCTATTTGCTCATCTATTTATGGATGGTAGGTTTTGCTAAAATTCAAGTTTGTACCAAAACCCTTGAACAATCCCTTCCAAAAGTTGGAAGTGAATTTGGATCTATGTCTTAAACAATTGCCTTAGGTACTCCATGCAATTGGGCAATCTATTTCATATAAATTTCTGCAATATCAATTTCCTTATGACTTAGTTTAACTGGAATAAAGTGAGCAACTTTTGTTAATTTATCCACCAATATCATTATGCAGTCATGTTGCCTTGTTGTTCTTGGAAACTTAGTTATAAAATCAATGATTACCACTTTCCATTTCCACTCTGGAACTAGCAATGGTTGTAGCAAACTTGTTAGTCTATGCTCAACCTTTACTGTCTGACATTTATACATACACTTGGTTGTATAATCAACAACATCCTTTTTCATTCATGGCCAAAAGTACTGGCTTCTTACTATTGCAATTGTCTTTTGGTATCTACGATGTCCAATACATAGAATGCTATTCATTTCTTTTAATACAAGCTTCCTTGATTCATGAGAATTAGGAACATACACTCTATTTTTATTCATAAGAATTCCATCCTCTTTCAACTTATACTCTTCATAGTTTTGTTGTACATTTTCTTACTATAATCTTTCTTTTAACTGTAGGTAATGTCCATTTGAAATAACAACTTCTAATTTTTTTTTTCAAATCTGATTGGCACATGTTAATGTATGTAGCATGCATTGCATGTATCCTTCCACTGAGTGCATCAACAACCTTGTTATCTTTTCTATGTCTTTTCCTCTGATATCCTTACTATCAAAGTCATATTCACTTTGAAGTTTCAGCCATCTTGTTTGCCTGGCATTTAAAGTTTGATGTTCAAATAAATATTTCAGACCACTATGGTTTGTCCTTGACTCAAATTTCCTCCCCATTAAGTAATGGCTCCACATTTTCAATGCATGCACTATGGCAACAAGCTCCAGGTCATGTGTGCCATAATTCTTCTCATGCTCTTTGAGCTTTCTGGAATCATAACAAATCATGTGTCCATTATGAGTAAGGACTCCACCATGTCCCTCCTTGCATGCTTATGTACACACCAAAAAATCTTGATTTGGTTCAACAATCTTCAAATTGTTGCACTAGTAAGTAATTCCTTTAACAACTGGAAACTCTCTTCACATTTTGGTGTCCATTCAAAGTTAACTCCCTTCTTCTTTAAGGATGTAATGGGATGAACAATTTTGAAGAATTCTTGTATGAATCTCTTGTAGTATCTAGCAAGCCACATGAATGACCTTACCTCTGTAATGTTCTTAGTTGTTGGCCATCCTCTAATAGCTTCAATCTTCTATAGATCTACTATTATCTATTCCTATGAATTTATGCATCCAAGTAATGGATTTTCCTCTAATTAAAAGAATACTTGCTTAACTTAACATACAATTGATGCTCTCTTAGCACTTGCAATAACGACCTCAAGTGTTGTTCATGCTCCTCCTCCAACTTGGAATACATAAGAATGTCATCGAGGAAAATAATGACAAACTTAACCAAGTAATTTTTAAATATACCATTCATTAAACACTTGAAGGTAGTTGGTGCATTTGTTAGTCCAAATGGCATGACTACAAGTTCATAATGGCCATACATGGTTATGAAAGTTGTCTTGTTGATGTCTTCTTCCTTTATCCTTAACTGATGGTAGCATGATCTCAAATCTATCTTCAAGAATATCCTTGCTCCTCTTTGCTTATCAAACAAGTCATCAATTATGGTTAGAGGATATTTATTCCTCGCAACAACTTTGTTCAGTTGTCTAAAATCAATGCACAGCCTCAAGGTCCCATTTTCTTCTTTACAAACAATATTGGTGCTCCCCAGGGTGAGACACTTGGGTGTATATGCCCCTTCTTTAACAATTCTTCTAATTGCATCTACAACTCCTTTAATTATGGTGTACCCATTCTATAAGGAGTCTTTGATACTGGGGCAGTTCCAAACATTAAATGAATAGAGAAATCTATATCTTTTTTTATTATGGTAAACCCGATAATTCTTCAAACACATATGTAAACTCTTGCAATACTAGAAATTCTTCAAGACCTTGACTTTTTCACTTGGTTGATTCCTCCACATGAGCTGCATGTTAGCCTATGACACCCTATACAATCATGAAGTCGTACACCACCTTTGTATATTTCACATTATGAGATATAGTTTTTATCCTAAGTGTGTTCTAGATCCTACTTTTCCTCCTCCTTGTCTTATCTCTTGATGAAGTGTCAATGTGAGAGCACATCAAGTTTAAGAGGTGGTTTCATTCGTGTATTATATATTTGTATCATTGGAATGAATAATATGGATTGGTGGAATATGGATTGAGGCATTTTCCACCAAGTTGATGCTCTGGTCTTGGTTCTTGTTCTATTTCTTAACATGGTATCGAAGTAGCCATACAACGAAGAGATCACCTCAACCTTCTTCCTCCACGTGAATATATGATTTAAGAGGGTTGAAGCGATGTCTCAAAGACCCATGAATTCCACTACTAGATGTTTTGCATAGACTAATCGAGAGCAAACTCAACCATTAGATCGAGGTACAGGTGGAGGAAAGGGTAAAAAATCAGAATTGTCAGATCGAACTAATCATTGTCGGTTGTTGATTGAAGTCAAGCATGAGATAGTGTAATCTTCAGAACTTCACCACTTCGACGATTATTGGAGACAAGGCAGAGGCACGAAATCGTGAAGTCGCAAAATCATGAAATCCTTCTAGTCGTCTGATCTGATAGGTAGATCGGTAGAAATCCCATCCGTTGATCATGTTCATCCAGCGTTGACCCTCCGAGGCAATTGAACAACTTTAAGTTGTAATATCCCAGAGTCCTGGAGTGTCGAAGTCCCAAAATCCCACGAACCATTAGATCAAGAGAAGAACTTTAGGAGTAATTCTAGCCATCATATATAGAATTACTGGAAGGATAGAGTAAGAGGAGGTGTTAATGAATAATAAGCGATCATCATCACTTTATGACCACTTCGACAGGTATAACTATGGGGGATTTGAACAATTTGAGATTCGTAATATCCCAGAGTCCTGAAGTGTCGAAGCCCCCAAAATCCCACTAATCGTTAGATTAAAGGAAGAATTCGGGAGCAATGCGAGTCGCCAGATCAAGCAGCCTAGAGTCATGATCCAAGAGGTAGACATGTGGCAGACAACAAATATGACATGTGGCCCAATAAATTGGTGACAAGTGTCAAGGCCCATTTGACACATAAGGTCCATGAAAGTCAAGAATCAAAATAACACGTGGAACACATACCATGGGTCCACGTAAACCTAAGTGACGTCAACATGCCACGTCACTTCGGGATTACAGCCTCCGGGGATGTCCAACGTATCCTACCAGCAAAAATGCTTGAAGTTATGAAGGTCAAAATCGTGAAATAATGTTGGCCTTTGATCTAAGATCCTTTGGAATTTTTCTTGACCGTCTGATTGAGTACAGTGGAAGGATAACATAAGGAGTACTATTAGCCGATAGCAACCAATCTCCTACACTTTATGACCACTTTGGCAAGTCAAACTTTGGTCGTACAAGAGTTTGAATCGGTCGAAAATCCCGAAGGCCGAAATACCAGAGGACTTGGTTCCAACACCGGTCACGTGATAAGGTAAAAGAGTTAACAAGGAGCACAAAGGGTCTAGAAGTAAATAAGCCTGCAAACATTTTCTATTGAGGTCCTATGTAGAAGAATAAGGGCAAGGCACTAGGAGCAACACTTAAGTGGATAAGCCCGTGGTTTTGAGCTTGAGGTCATTTGGAAAAGTGGGTTAAAGAAAGCGCCTTTACATAATTTGATTTTTGTAATAGTTTAAAGATCCTATAAAGTAATTCGACAAGATTGACACCAAACCATTCCATTGATACTGCAATATTGTTTGCACATGAAAGGATAAATAACTTACAAAGTAATTGAAGTCTTTTAAGTTAAATTCAAACTATTAAATGACACCATTATTGTTAAAATTAAATGAAGAGGTGCAACGGTTCATTGTCAAAAGACACAATGGTTCAATCTTATACCTATTGAAATACTATATAAACTAGAAATTGTGGTGGAAAGAAAGTGTCTATGTAGTCTACATCAGAAGATCAAAAGTAGGAACATAGTCCAAGAAAGAAACTGTAAACATTTTTATGCAGTGAGGGTGGTAGGAAGGAGCTCGAGAGGATTGCAATCCTCTATAGTTTAAAACTTGTTTCACAAGGGAGTTGGTGCTTTCTAGATTTGGTGCTCTGAAACAAGGGAGTCAGTGCTTCCCCAAGTTGTTGCTTGAAAACATGGATTTGGTGCTTTTTAGAGTTGGTGCTTTGAAACAGAGTATTGGTGTCTCCTTGAGTTGGTGCTCAGAAAAAGAGAGATTGGTGTCTCTCACACAATTGTAACTTGTACTTTTTATAATTGTTATATTCAATTTTTGTATTCAATATATTCTTGTTGATCAATTCTTGTGATTAATAATTAATTATTATTAAAAATATTAAAAAATTAGCAATACTGATTCACCCCCACCTTTCTTGGTATTGACCAACATTCCAACAATTGGTATCAGAATCAAGTTCCTTCACCACAATATAACCACTTGAAGGTAGATTCTGATAAATCCAATGGATCAACAAGAAGGAATGTCCTCCAACAGAGCACCACTATTCAAAGGAAATGATTATGCTTTACGGAGTATAAGAATGAAAATCTATCTGATGGCCCTTGGTTTTGATGTCTAGAAATCTGTTAAAAATGGTTACACTACTCCATCTAGCCCACCTACTGATACTGCTACAAAGAATCTCTACAATGGCAATTCAAGAGTTGTTAATGTGATTCTTGGAGGATTAACAAATCTTATATTTGTAAAAGAGATGCACTGTAAACCAATAAAAGAATTTTGGGACAAACTGAAGATAATCTATGAAGGAGATGTAAATGTCAAGTAATTTAAACTTCAAACAATCAGAGCATAGTTTGAAAATCTAAAGACGAAGGAAGACGAAAATATAGCATAATATCTATAGAGAGTAGATGAAGTTTCCAATTCAATCAGAGCATTAGAAGAAGGAATAGAAGATAGATTCATTGTTCAGAAAGTAATGAGAACTTTGACTATGAGATATGATGCCAAAGTCTCCACCCTAAAAGATAGAGAAAACCTAGAGAATCTCACAATGGATGAACTCTGTGGGATTCTCATAGCTTATGAGATGAAAATAGGGCAAGAAAATCCATCTAAAGGGGAAACAACTTTAAAGACATCAAAAGAAAAGAAGAATCAAGAGTAGATGTCTAATGAAGATTATTCAGAGATATCTGATGAAGAAGTAGCTAACTTCATGAATAAAATCAAGAAAGGAACTTGTAATCCTCTAAAGTGATTTAATTGTGGAAAGGTTGGAAAATTTTCTTCCAAATGTCCCTATCCAAAACAAGAAGAAAGTGATAATGAAAGAAATTTCAAAGACCATAAAAAGGATAAATCCCAATACAAAAATAAATTTTACAATAAAAAGAAGAAGACCTTTTACAACAAAGAGGACAACAGTTCATCTGAAGAGAGTTAAGATGAAGAGTCAAAATATCTATTTATGGGTATAGAAACCCAAGGTAATTCTTCTAAAATTAATTTTGAGACTAAGGAAAACTCTGAGGCTGAAGGAGAAGTAGACCTAAAAGAAAAACTAACCAGTGCTCTAGATGAAATAAATGAGACATATGTCATGCACAACAATAACCAATAAGCATGCATGTTATAGATATGAATTTTATAGATAAATAAATACACAGTGGCATAAATACATAGGTAAATGAAACCATGACAAAAAGAACTTATCTTTCATAAAAGGAATCACCAATTGGCTGCAGACCAAGTATGTTCCACCCAACCATAGACATTGTTCTTCCAAGTCTCAACAACAATGGCACCCCCGATCTAGGGTTATGAATCCACAAGGACAGTTCCAGAGTGTCACTCGACTTCCCAAACTAGTCAACACTCAAGCTCTCATAGGATTCTTAGCACCCACAACAATCCAAAGTACACCAGCTCTCTTCTACCCAACCTGCACAACCCAAAATAATGGACCCCCTTCTCTGCCACACAATCCCTCATGATGTCCATCTCCTTCCAAAGCTCCAGTGCATTTGGTCTAGAATATCCATGTTGGGAATCTAAGGATTCGTACCTGTGAGTAAAACTGAACACATGCCAAAGCATCTCAGACATGCAAGCCTTAATTCATGGCTGGAATAAACCAACAGTCTATATAGCCAAAAAAAACATGGCTCCTCTTTAACAATTTGTTTTCCCTTCCCAAGCCAAACGCGAATGAGGAAATACAAGTGGGTGAAAGAGTTAATGGACAGAGAATAGGGTGAAAGGTGTGAACAATGAAAAATGAACAGTGAACAATGAATGAGTGAAGAAGAAGCAACCCCCACAATAGACCAAAGATGGGTTTATGTAATTCTTGGAATTACGGAACCACTTGGCCTTCCCCCCAAGAATATCATGTAACTGCTATTCTCCATTAAAACAAAAATGGGTAAATATATATATAAAATAAATGCTTATCCCCTCAAGTCCTCTCTCTCATGGAATCATAGCCTCCTATAACTCTTGTCCTTGTCCGTCTAGCAACCAGTGATGTATTTATTATTAATAATGATCAAACATTACATTTCCTAGGCACACTGGCCTCTTTCAATTGTTTGGGAACTCTGCCCTTTAATAGATTAACAAAATACATTATTTAATACGAGGCTCAAAACCCGTGGTGTTACATCCCCTCCCCCTTATTTTGGAACTATAGTTAGTGCATATACAAAACATAAACAAAATTTGAAAATTTAGTCAAAATGTTGTGGGTACTCTTCCTGCATGGCATCTTCATGCTCCCAAGTACCATCTTCAGGACCGTAGTAGGTCCACTGGACTTTTACTAGCTCTATAACTCAATTCTGGAGCATTTTGACTTTTTTGTCCTATATTCGCATTGGCTAAACCTAAAAGTCTCCCTCTGTCTCTACTTGAATCAAATGCCAATCAATAACATGGTTAGGATCATGTACATATTTTTTTTGCAAAGAGACATGAAATACATTATGCACATTCATAGAAGCAGGCAATGCAATCATGTATGCAACTAGCCCTATTCTGTCCAATATCTCAAATGGACCACACAATCTGGCTGCTAGCTTTGTACAACTACCCAACTTCAAAGAGATCTTCTTGGGATTCAATTTTAAAAGCACATGCTCCCCCACTTTAAATTCTCTAGTTGTTATGTTCTTATCTACATAAATTTTTTGTCTATCTTGAGTTGCTTTTAAATTCTACTTAATTCTAACCATCTGGTCTTCCATATCTTGAGTAATTTTGGCCCAAGTACCACTCTGTCTGTTGGGTTGTCCCAACTCACTGGAGTATTGCATTTCCTACCATTCAACACTTCAAATGAGCTCATTTTCAATGAAGCTTGATACCCATTATTATAGGAAAACTCAACCAAGTGCAAGTAATATTCCTACTTAGATGGCTTATCCATCACATACATTCTCAACATGTCTTCAATTACTCGGATGACTCTCTCTATCTGCCCATCCGACTGTGGATTGTATGCTATGATAAAGTTCAGATTTGTACCAAATCCTTTAAACAATCCCCTCTAGAAATTTGAAGTAAACTTTGTATCTTTGTCTGAGACAATTGTCTTAGGTATCCCATGCAACCTAGCAATATCGCTCATGTAAATTTCCGCAATACTAACTGATATATGACTCATTTTTACAGGAACAAAATGAGCATCCTTTGCCAAATTATCAGCCACTACCATGATTGAATCATGTTGTCTTGTTGTCTTGGGAAATTTAGTTATAAAATCAATGGTTACCACTTCCCACTTCTTCTCTGGAATTGGTAATGGTTGTAGCAAACCCGCTCGGTGCCTATGCTCAGCCTTCACTCTCTGACATTCCATACATCTGGAAATGTACTCAACAACATCTCTTTTCATTCCTAGCCAAAATAATTGGCTTCTTACTGCTGCAATTGTTTTTTGGTAACCAAGATGTCTTGGCATATGGAACATTATGCATTTCTTTAATATCAAATTCCTAAGTTCTCTGGAACTAGGAACACAAATTCTATTTCTATGCATAATTAATCCATCTTCTTTCATCTCATATTCTTTAATTTTCTGTTGTACATTTTCTTGTTGTAAGATTTTTTTTACCTGTAGGTAATGCTCATCTGTGACAACAACATCTAAAATTCTGCTCTTTAAATTTGATTGATGCATACTAACAATTGTAGCATGCATGAGATGTACTCTTCTACTAAGTGCATCAACAAATTTATTTTATTTTCCTTTGATATGCTTGATGTCAAAATTGTATTCACGTAAACATTCCAACCATCTCGTCTGCCTGACATTGAAAGTTGGTTGTTCAAAAAGATATTTCAGACCATTTTGGTATGTTCTTAATTCAAATCTCTTCCCCATTAGATAATGCCTCCACATCTCCAATGCGTGAACAATGGCAACAAGTTTCCAAGTCATGTGTGGCATAGTTCCTCTCATGTTCTTTAATCTTTCTAGACTCATAACCAATGGCATGTCCATTTTGAGTGAGGACTCCACCAAGTCCTTCCTTGCATGCTTCTGTACATACCACAAAAAATTTGTTTGGGTCAACAATCTTTAAAACAAGTGCACTAGTAAGTAATTCTTTCAACAAATAAAAGTTCTCTTCACACTCAGATGTCCATTCAAATTTAATTCCCTTATTTTCCAAAGAAGTGATGGGATGAACAATCTTAAAGAACCTTGCTATAGATCTTTTATAGTAACCAACTAATCCCATACAAGATCTGACATCTAAAACATTCCTGGGTGTTGGTCATCCTCTAATGGCTTGAATCTTCTCTAGATCTACTACTATATCTTGTTCTGAAACAATGTTCCCCAAGTAATGGATTTGTTCTTTGTAAAAATAACACTTACTAAGCTTGGCATACAATTGATTTCCCCTCAGAACTTGCAATACCAATCTTAGGTGATGTTCATGCTCTTCCTCTCACTTAGAATATACAAGTATGTCATCGAGGAATACTATGAAAAAATTATCCAAGTAATTTCTAAAAATTCCATTCATTAAGCACATAAAGACAGCTGGTGCATTCGACAGTCCAAATGGAACCACTACAAATTCATAATGCCCATACTTGGTTATAAAGGCTTTCTTATTGATGTCGTCGTCCTTGATTCTTACCCAATGGTATCCCGATCTCAAGTCTATCTTTGAAAATATATTTACCCCTCTCAACTGATCAAAGAGGTCATCAATTTTTGGTAAAGGGCACTTGTTCTTTACAGTGGATTTATTCAGCTGTCGAAAGTCAATACACAGCCTCAAAGTTCCATCCTTCTTTTTGAAAAAAAGTATTGGTGCTTCCCAAGGTGAAACACTTGTACGTATGTACCATTTCTTCAATAATTCTTCCAACTACATTTGTAATTCTTTTAATTTTGGTGTACTCATTCTGTAAGGCGTTTTTGATACTGGGGCAACTCTTGGCACTAAATCAATAGAGAAATCTATCTCCCTCTTTGGTGTACACCCTGGTATTTCTTGGAGTACATATTCAAATTCTTGTAGTACCGAAAATTCTTCAAGGCTTGGCTCCTTTGTCTTTTCTGTCTCCTCCACATGGGCTGCATAAAATTGAAATCCTTTTATGAAACATCTCTTTAGTTGTAAGGCTGAAATCTCCCTTATAGAGATGGGTCTTGGAACTCCTTTCACAGTGCTCTATTTTCCTTCTTCATCAAGACATGTAAATGTCTTGTTATGATAATCTAGGACAACATGATGCTTGTCCAACCAATCCATTCCAATTATAATATCATAAGATCCCAATGATAGACTATTTAGATCAACATTAATATTCACACCATTAAGATTTATGGAACAACCTATAACCATATCATGGATTCTCCTTTTGGTTCCAGTGGCTAGATGAACCAAAATTGATTTTTCAAGCTCACTTTTCTCCAAACGTAATCTATCCACTATTTTAGGATCATTGTAACAATGACTTGCTCTTGAATCAATTAAAATAGAAATAGGATAATTAATGATCCTACCTTCCACCTCGATCATATTGGATTTGTACTTTGCTTGACGATCATCTAAGGATGCATAAATTCTTCCCATGTCTTCTACTATTGTAGCCTCTTGGATGTTGTGCATGGTCTTCACTTTGTCCTTTCTATGAGGGAAATCCTTGTACATGTGATCTTCTTTGCATCCCCAACATTGGATTGGTGGTCTTCCCCTTTTTCCCAAGGAGTATTCTCTCTTGGATTCATCCTTAGCATATTGTTCTTGATGATTTTTATTAGGGATA
>JZKD02S1962658.1:52267-65337 GCA_000966675.3 Picea glauca
CCTGGCATTGAAAGTTGGTTGTTCAAAAAGATATTTTGGACCATTGTGGTATGTTCTTAATTCAAATCTCTTCCCCATTAGATAATGCCTCCACATCTTCAATGAGTGAACAATGGCAACAAGTTTCCAAGTCACGTGTGGCATAGTTCCTCTAATGTTCTTTAATCTTTCTAGACTCATAACCAATGGCATGTCCATTTTGAGTGAGGACTCCACCAAGTCCTTCCTTGCATGCATATGTACATACCACAAAAATTTTGTTTGTGTCAACAATCTTTAAAACAATTGCACTAGTAAGTAATTCTTTCAACAAATAAAATTTCTCTTCACACTCAGATGTCCATTCAAATTTAATTCCCTTATTTTCCAAAGAAGTGATGGGATGAACAATCTTAGAGAACCCTGCTATAAATCTTTTGTAGTAACCAACTAATCCCATACAAGATCTGGCATCTAAAACATTCCTGGGTGTTGGTCATCCTCTAATGGCTTGAATCTTCTCTAGATCTACTGCTATACCTTGTTCTGAAACAATGTTCCCCAAGTAATGGATTTGTTCTTGGTAAAAATAACACTTACGAAGCTTGGCATACAATTGATTTTCCCTTAAGAACTTGCAATACCAATCTTAGGTGATGTTCATGCTCTTCCTCTCACTTAGAATATACAAGTATGTCGTCCAGGAATACTATGACAAAATTATCCAAGTAATTTCTAAAAATTCCATTTATTGAGCACATAAAGATAGCTGGTGCATTGGACAGTCCAAATGGCACCACTACAAATTCATAATGCCCATACCTGGTTATAAAGGATTTCTTATTGATGTCTTCTTCCTTGATTCTTACATGATGGTATCCCGATCTCAAGTCTATCTTTGAAAATATATTTACCCCTCTCAACTGATCAAAGAGGTCATCAATTTTTTATAAAGGGCACTTGTTCTTTACAGTGGATTTATTCAGCTGTCAAAAGTCAATACACAGCCTCAAAGTTCCATCCTTCTTTTTGAAAAAAAGTATTGGTGCTTCCCAAGGTGAAACACTTGGACGTATGTACCCTTTCTTCAAAAAGTCTTCCAACTACATTTGTAATTCTTTTAACTTTGGTGTACTCATTCTGTAAGGCGTTTTTGATACTGGGGCAACTCCTGGCACTAAATCAATAGAGAAATCTATCTCCCTCTTTGGTGTCAACCCTAGTATTTCTTGGAGTACATCTTCAAATTCTTGTAGTACCGAAAATTCTTCAAGGCTTGGCCCCTTTGTCTTTTCTGTCTCCTCCACATGGGCTACATAAAATTGAAATCCTTTTCTGAAACATCTCTTCAGTTGTAGAGATGGGTCTTGGAACTCCTTTCACAGTGCTCTATTTCCCTTCTTCATCGAGACATGTAAATGTCTTGTTATGATAATCTAGGACAACATGATGCTTGTCCAACCAATCCATTCCAATTATAATATCATAAGATCCCAATGGTATAATATTTAGATCAACATTAGTATTCACACCATTAAGATTTATGGAACAACCTATAACCATGTCATGGATTCTCCTGTTGGTTCCACTGGCTAGATGAACCAAAATTGTTTTTTCAAGCTCACTTTTCTCCAAACGTAATCTATCCACTATTTTAGGATCATTGTAACAATGACTTGCTCTTGAATCAATTAAAATAGAAATAGGATGATTAGTGATCTTACCTTCCACCTCGATCATATTGGATTGGTACTTTGCTTGACGATCATCCAAGGATGCATAAATTCTTCCCATGTCTTCTACTATTGTAGCCTCTTGGATGTTGTGCATGGTCTTCACTTTGTCCTTTCTATGAGGGAAATCCTTGTACAGGTGATCTTCTTTGCATCCCCAACACTAGATTGGTGGTCTTCCCCTTTTTCCCAAGGAGTATTCTCTCTTGGATTCATCCTTAGCATACTGGTCTTGATGATTTTTATTAGGGATATTTCTATTGAAAGGAGGTTTGAATCCCTTTCTCCTGTTATCAAATTTCTCCTTCTTCTTATCCTTCCAATATTTCTGCATGGATTCTCTGCCCTTGCCTTGCTCATATAGGTACTTATCCTTCCTGATGGTATCAGTCAAAGTCTTAGGTTCATCATATTGGATCTTCTCTTTATAAAAGGAGGGTAATCCACTTAAAAACCTTTGTACTTTCACCTTCTCATCTTTTATAAACCCCACATACTTTAGCAGCCCCACACAATTCTTTTCATAGTCTGCCATGGTCATGATTCCCAGCCTAAGTTCAAATAAATCTTGCATCTTCTTTTCATAGAAGTGCTCTGAAAGGTACTCCTTCTGAAAATATTTATTGAACTACTTCCAAGTGATCCTATTCTCATTAATGTGCTCAACTTGTTTCAGTTGATCCCACCGCATAACAACTTTCCCATGTAAATGGTATGTGTCAATTCTGGCTTCTAGGTTTGATGAGTAGTTATGCAATTGAAAATACCTCCTAAGTCTAAGAAACCATGCCTCAACATCGTCTTCCATTTCTCTTTCTCCATCAAAGGATGATGGCTTAAGATTCANTATTCACACCATTAAGATTTATGGAACAACCTATAACCATATCATGGATTCTCCTTTTGGTTCCAGTGGCTAGATGAACCAAAATTGATTTTTCAAGCTCACTTTTCTCCAAACGTAATCTATCCACTATTTTAGGATCATTGTAACAATGACTTGCTCTTGAATCAATTAAAATAGAAATAGGATAATTAATGATCCTACCTTCCACCTCGATCATATTGGATTTGTACTTTGCTTGACGATCATCTAAGGATGCATAAATTCTTCCCATGTCTTCTACTATTGTAGCCTCTTGGATGTTGTGCATGGTCTTCACTTTGTCCTTTCTATGAGGGAAATCCTTGTACATGTGATCTTCTTTGCATCCCCAACATTGGATTGGTGGTCTTCCCCTTTTTCCCAAGGAGTATTCTCTCTTGGATTCATCCTTAGCATATTGTTCTTGATGATTTTTATTAGGGATATTTCTATTGAAAGGAGATTTGAATCCCTTCCTCCCGTTCTCAGATTTCTCCTTCTTCTTATCCTTCCAATATTTTTGCATGGATTCTCTGCCCTTGCCTTGCTCATATAGGTACTTATCCTTCCCGATGGTTTCAGTCAAAGTCTTGGGTTCATCATATTGGATCTTCTCTTTATAAAAGGAGGGTAATCCACTTAAAAACCTTTGTACTTTCACCTTCTCATATTTTATAAACCCCACATACTTTAGCAACCCCACACAATTCTTTTCATAGTTTGCCATGGTCATGCTTCCCAGCGTAAGTTCAAATAAATCTTGCATCTTCTTTTCATATAAGTGCTCTGAAAGGTACTCCTTCTAAAAATATTTATTGAACTACTTCCAAGTGATCCTATTCTCATTAATGTGCTCAACTTGCTTCAGTTGATCCAACCGCATAACAACTTTCCCATGTAAATGGTATGTGTCAATTCTAGCTTCTAGGTTTGATGAGTAGTTATGCAATTGAAAATACCTCCTAAGTCTAAGAAACCATGCCTCGACATCATCTTCCATTTCTCTTTCTCCATCAAAGGATGATGGCTTAAGATTCATTAGCTATCCTTGCAAACTGTCCAATTCATGTATTCTTCTTTGGTTCCTAACATGAGACACCTCTGGGCTACTTATGGAATATTCAGATGCATAAAATTTCCTTGCTGATTAGGGAGGTGAGTGATGCCTATGAGTTCTTCTAGCACTTCTTGAATAACCAGTTCTTCTACGATCATCTCTTCTGTCATGACATCTTCCCTCTTCCTCCTATTTTGAGTTTTATCCATTCTTTGTTTTCCTTTGCAACTGATTTAATCTTTGCATCACTTGAGCATATATCTAGTTTTTTTCTCTTATCAGTCTCCCATTGTCTGCTTTGTAACTCTGTACTTATGTTTTCATGCTTCTCACAGTCTATCAATGTTTCTTGCTCCCCTTTGGCGTGGTGTCCATTGTATTCTATCTCTGTATTACCAACAATGATATTATGACCTTTGGCCTTTTTATCATGGCTAGAAGCTCCCTCCTTTTCTTCTATTTCTTGAATATTCATTCTGAACTGATATGTTTACACCCCCTAATTCTGCAAAATGTCCCAACCACCATTTTGTTAGAATTATGCATATTATTTTTTTTTTCCAAACAATGCTACATGTCCTTTTTCTTCTCAATTCATGAAGAATATATTATCATTCTCCATATTATAACACTTCAATGTTATCCTTTAGCTGGTACATAATTCAAATTCTACACAAGCGCTTCCTTTAAACCCCTTTCCATGTGACCATGGCTCAAAACCACAGGCTTATTCACTCTTTAGCGCCTTCATGTGTATTCTTCTACATAGGAGCTTGTTCATACACAATGTCCGAAGGCTTGGTCACTTTTAGGCCCTCTGTGCCTCTCATTGAACCCTTTACCTTATCATGAGACCGACGCTGGGACCAATTCCTTTAGACTTCGGCCTTTGATTATTCTCCTTTTTCAATCTCCGATTTCTTTCAAAGTTAAACTTCGCTGAAGCCCTTCCAATAAATCTACCAGCAGATCAGACATTCGAGATTCGATCTCCTGTCGACTGGATGATCCCTCCCCATATGAATGCTTCAATGATATCGATGATCGTGACTTAATCAAGTGCTGATGTGGACAACCTTAATCAATTCGAGACTTTGACAATTCGAGACTCTGGAACATTACAACTCCCCCGGAGTGATACTCGCCGAAGTACTTACCCTATCCTTCCACTATTGATCAAAATACCATGACTTGATCAAGCGTTGGGACAGACCATCCTTTTTCATTTCAAGACTTTGGCGCTATGAGACTCTGGGACATTACAACTCCCAAGTCACTCAACTCCCCTGGAGTGATATTCGTCGAAGTACTTATGCCATCCTTCCACTGTTGGATATAACAGTGGAGAAAGGTCTCGAAGGGATCTTAGATCGACGGTCTACGTGAATTCGTGACTTCGGTCTTCGACACTTTCATTGGTAGAGATGTTGGACACCCCTGGAGGCCATACTCTCAGAGATGACATGGGATGCTGATGTTGGACACCCCCAGAGGCCATACTAAAAAATGAGCAGGTTAGGATTCCATGTCCCCACATGGCACCCCTACCACGAGGCCTACGACGCGTAATCCATCAAATGGATGATCCACATTCTCTGCTCCAGATATGACGGCATGCATGATTTCACGATAGCGGCTTTACAGTTCATGGTTTCAACACTTTGGGGCTTCGACACTTCAGGGTTTTTCCCATTCTCCAGTAATCGCCGGAGTTGCGAAGTTCCGAAGTTCCAAAACTTCGCTATCCTTCCACCAATGCTATATCCGACGGTCAACATTACTTCCGAAGTCCTTCCCTTGATCTAAAGGTCGATGGGACTTCAGGAATTCAATGTTCCGAGACTCCGGGTTATAGTAGTTCTAAAAGTGTTCGATTCTCCTGGAGTTAAACTTCCTGAAGTGGTCAACACGGGAGGACCATGACTAACGACTGAGATTTCACCCGAGCCTCCTATCAGATCGAACGACTAGTGGGACTTCGTGACTTTGTCCTTTTTCATGCTTCTTCCCTATCTCCCAAAAATCGTCGAAGCAACGAAGTTCCAGAGTTTTCCATCTCCTGCTCGACTTCGATCCGCAGTTGGCAATCAACAGGCTCGATCTGACGGCTGTGACTTAATCTCTCTCAGCCTCTGGTTTCACCTTTATCTAATGGTCCTCATTCACTTTCCTTCCCATCTAATGATCCAGAACTCCTTGATTCCATGATAGTGATCAGTCTCGAATTCGAAAGGGAACGGGCACGATTCTACGATCCTTTACAAAGGATCTATGTCTGTACAATGCTCTGGCTTTTGCGCGATCTCTGCAACACTATCTCTCCTGAGATTTAATATTTCAAGGATGTAATCATTCTTAACCATAATACCTTGTCCAACAATTTCAGCCCATACCAGTCCAATGTTTCAACCAAAAGCTCTAATACCAATCTGTAACGTACCCAACCACCCCTAGGCTGGGATACGCCACTTCAAGCTCACTTCTGGACTTCTTTCGACTTCTGATGTAACTTTTAATTAATAAATATGCATGAAGTATTCACATGCATAAATAAATATTCATGCTACAACATAAATAAATGAGACATATGTCATGCACAACAATAACCAACAAACATGCATATTATAGATACAAATTTCATAGATAAATAAATACACAGGTAAATAAAACCATGATAGAAAGCACTTATCTTTCATAAAACAAATCACCAACTAGCTGCATTCCAAGGACGTTCCACCCAACCGTAGACACTATTGTTCCAAGTCTCAACATCAATGTCACCCCCGAGCCAGGGCTATGATTCCACAAGGACGGTTCTAAAGTGTCACTTGGCTTCCCAAACTAGTCAACACTCAAGCTCTCATAGGCCTCTCATCACCCATAGAAATCCAAAGTACACCAACTCTCTTCTACCAAGCCCGTGCAACCCAAGAGAATGAACTCCTTTCTCTTTCATGCAATCCCTCAAGCTGCCCATCTCCTTACAGGGATCCAACGCATCTGGTCCAGAATCTCCATGTTGGGACTCTTAGGATTCATAGTTTTGAGAAAAACTAAACAAAGGCCAAAGCATCTCAGACATGCAAGCCTTAATTCATGGCTGTAATACACCAACAGTCTCAGCATCCAACAAAACCATGGCTCCTCTTCAACAATTCGTTTTCCCTTCCCAAGCCAAACACGAATGAGGAAAGATGAGTGGGTGAAAGAGTGACTGGAGAGAGAACAGGGTGAAAGGTGTGAACAATGAACAATGAACAATGAATGAGTGAATGAGTGAAGAAGAAGCAACCCCCACAACAGACCAAAGATGGGTTTATGTAATTCTTGGAATTAAGGAACCACTTGGCCTCCCCCCCAAGAAGCTCANCTCCTGTTATCAAATTTCTCCTTCTTCTTATCCTTCCAATATTTCTGCATGGATTCTCTGCCCTTGCCTTGCTCATATAGGTACTTATCCTTCCTGATGGTATCAGTCAAAGTCTTAGGTTCATCATATTGGATCTTCTCTTTATAAAAGGAGGGTAATCCACTTAAAAACCTTTGTACTTTCACCTTCTCATCTTTTATAAACCCCACATACTTTAGCAGCCCCACACAATTCTTTTCATAGTCTGCCATGGTCATGATTCCCAGCCTAAGTTCAAATAAATCTTGCATCTTCTTTTCATAGAAGTGCTCTGAAAGGTACTCCTTCTGAAAATATTTATTGAACTACTTCCAAGTGATCCTATTCTCATTAATGTGCTCAACTTGTTTCAGTTGATCCCACCGCATAACAACTTTCCCATGTAAATGGTATGTGTCAATTCTGGCTTCTAGGTTTGATGAGTAGTTATGCAATTGAAAATACCTCCTAAGTCTAAGAAACCATGCCTCAACATCGTCTTCCATTTCTCTTTCTCCATCAAAGGATGATGGCTTAAGATTCAACATCTCTCCTTGCAAACTGTCCAATTCATGTATTCTTCTTTGGTTCCTAACAGGAGACACCTCTGGGCTACTTATGGAATATTCAGATGCATAAAATTTCCTTGCTGATTAGGGAGGTGAGTGATGCCTATGAGTTCTTCTAGCACTTCTTGAATAACCAGTTCTTCTACGATCATCTCTTCTGTCATGACATCTTCCCTCTTCCTCCTGTTTTGAGTTTTATCCATTCTTTGTTTTCCTCTGCAACTGATTTAATCTTTGCATCACTTGAGCATATATCTAATTTTTTTCTCTTATCAGTCTCCCATTGTCTGCTTTGTAACTTTGCACTTCTGTTTTCAGGCTTCTCACAGTCTATCAATGTTTCTTGCTCCCCTTTGGCCCGGTGTCCATTGTATTCTGTCTCTGTATTACCAACAATGATATTTTGACCTTTGGCCTTTTTATCATGGCTGGAAGCTCCCTCTCCTTCTTCCATTTCTTGAATATTCATTCTGAATTGATATGTTTACACCCCCTAATTCTGCAAAATGTGCTAGCCACCATTTTGTTAGAATTATGCATATTAATTTTTTTTTCCAAACAATGCTACATGTCCTTTTTCTTCTCAATTCATGAAGAATATATTATCATTCTCCATATTATAACACTTCAATGTTATCCTTTAGCTGGTATAGAATTCGAATTCTACACAAGCGCTTCCTTTAAACCACTTTCCATGTGACCATGGCTCAAAACCACGGGCTTATTCACTCTTTAGTGCCTTCCTGTGTATTCTTCTACATAGGAGCTTGTTCGTACACAATATTCAAAGGCTTGGTCACTTTTAGGCCCTCTGTGCCTCTCATTGAACCCTTTACCTTATCATGAGACCGACGCTGGGACCAATTCCTTCGAACTTCGGCCTTCGACTATTCTCCCTTTTCAATCTTCGATTTCTTTCAGAGTTAAAGTTCGCTGAAGCCCTTCCAATAAATCTACCAGTAGATCAGACAGTCGAGATTCGATCTCCTATTGACTAGATGATCCCTCCCCATATGAATGCTTCAACGATATCGATGATCGTGACTTAATCAGGTGCTGATATGGACAACCTTAATCAATTCGAGACTTCGACGATCCGAGACTCTGGAACATTACAACTCCCAAGTCGCTCAACTCCCCCAGAGTGATACTCGCCGAAGTACTTACCCTATCTTTCCACTATTGATCAAACGACCATGACTTAATCAAGCATTGGGATGGACAGTCCTTATTCATTTCAAGACTTTGGCGCTACGAGACTCTGGGACATTACAACTCCCAAGTCGCTCAACTCCCTTGGAGTGATATTCGTCGAAGTACTTATGCCATCCTTCCACTGTTGGATCCAACGGTTGAGAAAGGTCTCAAAGGGATCTTAGATCGACGGTCTATGTGAATTCGTGACTTTGATCTTCGACACTTTCACTGGTAGAGACGTTGGACACCCCCAGAGGCCATACTCCCAGAGATGACATGGGATGCCGATGTTGGACACCCCCAGAGGCCATACTAAAAAATGAGCAAGTTAGGATTCCATGTCCCCACATGGCACCCCTACCACGATGATCCACATTCTTTTCTCTAGATCTGACGGCCTGCGTGATTTCACGATAGCTACTTTACAGTTCATGGTTTCGACACTTTGGGGCTTCGACACTTCGGGGTTTTTCCCATTCTCCAGTAATCACTGGAGTTGCGAAGTTTCGAAGTTCCAAAACTTCGTTATCCTTCCACCAATGCTATATCCGACAGTCAACATTACTTTCGAAGTCCTTCCCTCGATCTAAAGGTCGATGGGACTTCAGGAATTCAGCGCTCCGAGACTCCGGGTTATAGTAGTTCTAAAAGGGTTCGATTCTCCTGGAGTTAAACTTCCTGAAGTGGTCAATGCAGGATGACCGTGACTAACGACTGAGATTTCACCCGAGCCTCCTATTAGATCTAACGACTAGTGGGACTTCATGACTTTGGCCTTTTTCATGCTTCTTCCCTATCTCCCAAAAATCGTCGAAGCGACGAAGTTCCAGAGTTTTCCATCTCCTGCTCGACTTTGATCAGCAGTTGGCGATCAACAGGCTCGATCTGACGGTTGTGACTTAATCTCTCTCAGCCTCTGGTTTCACCTTTATCTGATGGTCCTCATTCACTTTCCTTCCCATCTAACGATCCAGAACTCCTTGATTCCATGATGGTGATCAGTCTCAAATTCAAAAAGGAACGATCACGTTTCTACGATCCTTTACAAAGGATCTATGTATGTACAATGCTCTGGCTTCTGCGCGATCTCTACAACATTATCTCTCTTGAGATTTAATATTTCAAGGACGTAATCATTCTTAACCATAATACCTTGTCCAACAATTTCGGCCCATACCAGTCCAATGTTTCAACCAAAAGCTCTAATACCAATCTGTAATGTACCCAACCACCCCTAGGCCGGGATACGCCACTTCAATCTCACTTCTGGACTTCTTTCGACTTCTGATCTAACTTTTAATTAATAAATATGCATGAAGTATTCACATGCATAAATAAATATTCATGCTACAATATAAATAAATGAGACATATGTCATGCACAACAATAACCAATAAACATGCATATTATAGATACAAATTTCATAGATAAATAAATACATAGGTAAATAAAACCATGATACAAAGCACTTATCTTTCATAAAACAAATCACCAACTGGCTGCATACCAAGGACGTTCCACCCAACCGTAGACATTGTTGTTCCAAGTCTCAACATCAATGTCACCCCCGAGCCAGGGCTATGATTCCACAAGGACGGTTCTAAAGTGTCACTTGGCTTCCCAAACTAGTCAGCACTCAAGCTCTCATAGGCTTCTCATCACCCATGGAAATCCAAAGTACATCAGCTCTCTTCTACCCAGCCTACGCAACCCAAGAGAATGAACTCCTTTCTCTATCACGCAATCCCTCAAGCTGCCCATCTCCTTATAGGGCTCCAACACATCTGGTCCAGAATCTCCATGTTGGGACTCTTAGGATTCATAGTTGTGAGAAAAACTGAACAAAGGCCAAAGCATCTCAGACATGCAAGCCTTAATTCATGGCTGCAATACACCAACAGTCTCTGCATCCAACAAAACCATGGCGCCTCTTCAACAATTTGTTGTCCCTTCCCAAGCCAAACACGAATGAGGAAAGACGAGTGGGTGAAAGAGTGAATGGAGAGAGAACAGGGTGAAAGGTGTGAACAATGAACAATGAATGAGTGAATGAGTGAAGAAGAAGCAACCCCCACAACAGACCAAAGATGGGTTTATGTAATTCTTGGAATTATGGAACCACTTGGCCTCCCACCCAAGAAGCTCATGTAACTGTTATTCTCGATTAAAAGAAATGGGTAAATAAAATATAAAATAAATAATTATCCCCTCAAGCCCCGTCTCTTGTGGAATCATAGACCCCGATAACTCTTTGTCCTTGTCCGTCTAGAAGACAATGATGTATTTACTATTAATAATGATCAAACATTACATTTTCTAGGCACATTGGCCTCTTTCAATTGTTTGGGCACTCTATCCTTTCATAGATTAAAAAAATACATTATTTANGAGTCTTTTGGAGAAAATGTTACATAAAAAGAGAGGATGATAACCTAGGAAAATTTGACTCAAGATCTTATGAAGGTATATTCCTTGGATACTCACCTAACAAGAAAGCTTACAGGTTCTATAATCTAAGACTTCACAAAATTGTTGAAAGTATAAATGTAAAAATAGATGATCTGAAACTAAGAAAGATCAGATCACAAGATAAATAAAAAATTGATGAATGGAGAAGAACTAGTGATGATGAAGAGGATCGTGAATCACAAAATGAAGAAGATGTTGAAGAACTACAAGAGAATGAACCACAAACTGATGAATAAAAGGATGAGTAAGAAACACCCTTTCAAAAAGATCCATAAAAAAGAGTTCAAAAGAATCACCGTGAAAGTAAAATTATAGGAGACAAAAGTGTAAGAGTGGAAACAAGAAGAAAAATTACATTTGAATCAGAAAAGGCAATGCTTTCTCTAGTATAACCCAAATTATTTTCAGAAGCCAACAAAAGTGAATATTGAATAAAATCAATGAATGATGAACTTGATTAAATTGAGAAAAATTAGACCTAGAAACTTGTCCCAAGACCTAAAGATAAAAAAGTGTTAGGGACCAAATGGATTTTCAAGAATAAACATAATGAAAATGGATAGATTATAAAGAATAAATCCAGATTAGTATGCAAGGGATATGCTCAAGTTGAAGGAATTGACTTCGAGGATACATTTTCCCCAGTGGAAAGACTAGAAGCTATCCAGATGTTTTTGGCATTTTTATGCTTCAAAACCTTCAAAATCTATCATATGGATGTCAAATAAACTTTCTTAAATGGAGACCTAGAAGAAGAAGTTTATATAGAACAACCTGAAGGTTTCATGTTATCAGAAAAAATGGATTATGTATATAAACTAAAAAAAGGTTTTGTATGGTATTAAACAAGCTCCTAGAGCATGGTTATGAAGGCTTGATAACTATTTACAACAACAAGGATACAAGAGAGGGACTAGTCACACCAACCTATAAATTAAAATTGAAGAAAAAAATATGATTATTGTTGTGGTATATGTGGATGATATCATTTTTTGAAGTAATTTGACTATATTGAGCAAACGATTCACTACAAAAACGCATAAAGAATTTGAGATGTCTATGCTAGGTGAACTAACATTCTTCTTGGGTTTACAAGTTACTCAGACAGACAAAGGGATATTCATATCCCAACCCAAATATATCAAAGAAATGCTAAATAAATTTGAAATGGAAGATTACAAACCTATGAGCACTCCCATAGTTACAGGATGCAAACTAAGATTAGATGATGATTCACCGAAGGTAGACCAAACCATGTACAGATCAATGGTTGGTAGCCTATTATATGCAAAAACAAAAAGACCTGATATCATACAAGCTGTAGGACTAATACGAAGATTTCAATCTACAACTAAAGGAACTGATTTGAATGTTGTAAAAACGATATTCAGATATCTAAAAGGCACTCTGGATTTTGGATTATGGTATTCAAAAGGAGAAAAATTCAGCCTAACAACATATACCAATGAAGATTGGGTTGGTAGTATGGATGACAGAAAGAGCACAAGTGGAGGAACATTCTTCATAGGAAAGTGTCTAGTATCATGGTTAAGTTAGAAGCAAACATCTATATCACTGTCAACAACAAAAGCAAGATATATAATTGCTGCCACCTGTTGCACTCAAGTAATTTGAAGGAAACAAACCCTAGAAGACCTAAAAGTAAAGTATGATCGTCTAATTCTTCTTAACTGTGACGATACCCATGTTATAAATGTCTCTAAGAATCTTGTTATGCATTCTAAAACCAAACATATCCCAATTAAATACCATTTTCTAAGAGATCAGGTTTCTCAAAAGATAGTCAAAGTGG
>JZKD02S1962669.1:12350-29291 GCA_000966675.3 Picea glauca
GTTTTCCCCTAAAGATCACATCTCATTACTCTGTCAGTATTTTCACCCTGTCACAAGTTCCTTCACCATGGTCAAGTCCCAATCAACTCCCTCCATGTCACTCAGTCATATTTTTCATTCATTGTCACCTGCCATCTCACACTCCAAATGACCCGTTGGCAATTTATTACAGGCTAACTTATCCGTTAGCCCGCTGAGCTGTCTTCTGCACCCAACGAGTATCTGTTTGCTCAAAACTACCTTTCACCCTTCTTTCCCCCATCATTTACCCTGTCGTCACACCAGAGAGTATTTTTTCCCCATTTCCTCTCCATTTCAGTCAGATGTCCAAAGCCACAATCGTCCCTGCTAACTTTTTGTTTTACTTGAAGGTATTTTGATAGTGATGGCACCAAAATTAAAGAAGACAGAAGTTGAGGAAAATCCTTTCCTCCCGCCTACTGTTGATCTGGACAGGATTCATTTGGCTGATAAAGATCATTTAATCCTAGATACCAAATGCGAATTCGACTTCACAGATTTACAGTCATGGATAAAGGACATTTTCTTGGACCAAAGTGATGAAATTAGACTCTGGGAATCAAACCTCCCCTTGTATATTTTCCCCCAGGTTCACCATTTCCCTGAATTCACCCTCAAATGCCAAGCCCACTACATTCCCGACCAGATAGCCATAGTATCTTCATCAGGAGAGAATCTTTTTTTTATTACACCTGAAGCCATCGATGAGATGATCCAGATACCCAGAGCTGAATCCTCCTCCCCTTTCAATCTTGAAGTCATCATAGAACTATACCAGAAACCATCATTTCCCCAAAGAGCTTATATTTTTGAGTTTTTTCTCCGATAGGCCGCTCATCTCCCCAAGACAAATCCCTCGTATCCTTCCTCCCTGTTCTTAGTGAAGGGAAACTAGGTCATATCGTCGCTCTATGCTCTGCTGGGATATTTTTCGGATCAATGGGTGGATGAACCCATATTGGGTTTTCTATCCATTTTTTCCACCGATGAGAGACCCACCACTCAGTTCGACTACAGTACTTTCCTGGTGGACAATATTTATGAACAATTCTTAAATTTCACCACAAAGAGCATGTTCTGGTATTCCTCCATACTGGCTTACATGTTCACTTTATTTCAAGTAGACAAATTCTCCTTCTCAATGCAGAATATGGACAAAGATGGAAGGACGCAAACGGTAACAGCTTGGACTTCACTACTCAGGCAAAATTCTACAGAATTTAGTTTCAAACAGTTTATTGAGCAATTTTACCATCCAGTGGTGAGAATGCTTAGTGGTAGACCTAAGCCAAGAATAAACGAGGAGATTCATAGGATCTTACACCTCTCAGATCTTGCTAAAATTAGCGATTGGTATCTTTATCAAAACCACACTGAGATCAGAGATTATGGATGCGTGTTGGCTCCATACAGACTGCCCAAGTACCTACCCATGAGGATATTTTCTCTAGAGTACATAAGGCAAATGATTAATTCATATGACATGCATTTCATGTCTTTGAAAAAGAAGCAACAACTTAGAATCAAAGGGAAAATAGGATCTTTCATCTGCAATAGCCGAGGCGCCGGAGAGGAAACAGACAGGTTGCTAAAAGAAATGAAGTTTTTTTGTTAGTTTCATATGGCACTATTATCCATACGGGATAATTTCCGAGATGAGGGTTAAAAATAAGAATGTCCCATATATTCATACACCCAAGCCTGAGATAGAAAAGTTTTCCAATCAAACAGAATGGGAGCCAAACACTCTAGTCGAGTTAGAACAACAGGATCCTCCAGTCATCATCTCACAGACTACTACACCACAGGCTCCAAAAGAGAAAATACCCAGGAAGGATACTTCACCTTCCATCACGAAAGTCTCGGCTGAATATTTCCAATTACACACCAAAAGGCCAAAAACCAGTCTTGCACTTGACACGACGGGTGAGAAGGAAATCCCATTCATTGAAACTACGAAGGATGATCGGTCACTTCTTAGCACAAGCAACAAACAGATCATGTCTACAGTTTTTTCCAAGAAACCCACAGATACTCCACCAGTCAACCAGCCAAGCAAAATAGGACCAAAATTGAGTGTTTTTGAGAAGTATGATATGATCAAAAAGAAAAATTAGATGTTGACCAGTAGTACTTATGATCAGTTCTGGAAGAACACATCAACTGCACAACACAGACTGTTGTCAACATTCGACACTGAGAAGGGTAGAATGCACATGGCGTTTCTGCAAGCACAGGTGCCATACCCTAAAGTAATCATCGATTACAAAAGGACAACATTCAAATTTCAGACTAAAGATGTGCATCCTGCTGATCAAATGGATCTGCACAGGAAAACTGGAGAAATGGTTTTCTCCACGTTGGAAAATTCTTCTACTGCTGCCCCTAAGTTACAGGTATCTCTAAGCAATGTCCAGAGACAACTGAAATTAGAAAACATATCATCCTTTTCAAAGGATAACATAATTAAGACGTTGGAATAACTGGTCCTCAAGATCGAGTATGATCCCTCGAATGTGAAAGCAGTCGAGGAGATTCTTAAAAAGAAAATTGCCGATATAACATCTTTAAGGAAATAGTTGAAACTGCTATTAACAAAAGATTCACAGACAAAGGAGATAGTTGAGACAGAAGGAGAAAAGGATGAGATGCTCAAGCTGATTATGGAGCATAAAGCACAATTGAAGGAGATGGAAGCAGAATTGGAAAAACTATTGAAAGAGAAGGAACAATCAAAGCCCATGGAGGTCATTCCATTGAGCATAGTTCCACTCACAGGAGTAAGCACAACATCTGCAACAGAAATTCCCTCAGCAACTCCACTGACATCTCTGGAGAAGACAGTAGAACTGGAAAAATCCATGGAAGAGATGAATTTTCAAGAGATAGAGATTAGCAGACTTAAAAGGAGGTTGAGAACCTTCAGGAACTCAAGTCTTCTTACCAAGCTAGCTACTCCAAGGAAAAACAAACATCAGACAAGCTCAAACAAGAATTGCAACAACTTCAAAAGCAAACAGTGGCAGGCAAAACACTTGATGAGGTCAAGGAAAATGTCTGGATGGATATTACCAAATCCATAAATGAAATATGGCCTATGGTACAAATCATGTTCGAGCAGAATGAACTGGTGCAAAGAAGCAAGCATGCAATTGAAAAGATAAGAGGAGAATTGGGAGAGATGCTCGCAGAAGCCACTGAGATCATCAAATTCCTAAATTCAAAAACTAGAGAAGAGTTAGAGGAGTTGAGAATTGAAGATAGGACATAAACCATCCTCGAAGTCAAGAGGGTCCTGACCAAGAGAGGATTGATGATACAACTGGAGGAAAAGGTCCAGGCTATGGACATAGGAGTGCAAAGGTTTTTCAACAAAATTGAAGCTCTACAGAAGAAAGGCCTCCCTGGTTTAAGGGTCATAAATGACAAGTTAATGACACTGTTTGATTGTAATAAGAAACTAGCCACCGTGGCTAAAGATAGTTCAAAATTCTCGAGAATACAGGGCAGTATCACAGGCAAGGCATTCTCAGAAGCTCTCCAATCAAACATTAGCATACAACACGAGATCCAATATATTTTCATCATCAAGGCAACTTTTTCCAAGTATACGGAGATGGATGAAGTATACCGAAGATTACTCAAAGTCAGTGTTCCTAGTAACCTTTGATGGGAAGAGTTATGCAATCTGATTGAGTAAGAGATGAGGTGTCCAAGCCCAGTCAGCTATCCAGTCAGATGAGGTTGTGCAGAGGACTCACCATTTGGGCTTACCAATGCAACAACCACATTTATGTGCTTAATGAATAATGTATTCAACAAGTTCTTGGACATATTTGTGTTAGTTTTCATTGATGATATCCTAATCTATTCTAAGAGTAGGGAAGAACATGAAGAACATCTCAATTTATTGCTTCAAGTGTTAAGAGAAAATCAACTCTATGCAATGTTTAGTAAGTGTGACTTTTTCCAAAAACAAGTCCATTACTTAGGCCATGTTATCTATGAAGAAGGAGTGGAAGTTGATCATGACAAGATCAAATCCATTATGGATTGGCCTACCCCAAAATATGTATCTAATATCAGATTCTTTATGGGCCTAGTAGGATACTATAGAAGGAACATAAAGAGATTTTCCAATATTGGTTGCCCAATCACATCCTTTTAGAAAAAGGGAGTTAAATTCATTTGGACATTAGAATGTGAAGAGGGATTCCAACAAATGAAACACCTTCTAACCAATGCACCTTTGAAGAATATTGCATACCCAAACAAGGACTTCCTTGTGTGTATAGATGCCTACAAGGAAGGGCTCAAAGGAGTCCTTATGCAAGAAGGGCATGTGATTTGCTACGAATCCATAAAATTGAATGAGAGTGAAATCAATTATGTGACCCATGAATTGGAATTGGCTTCCACAGTACATGCTTTAAAAATGTGGAGGAATTACCTCTTAGGAAAAAGATTTGTACTTATGATAGACCATAGTGGGTTGAGATATTTGTTTGATCAACCAAAAATCAATGCTAGATAAGCTAGGTGGATGGTTCTCCTTAGTGAATTTGATTTTGAAATCAAACATATTAAAGGAAAATAAAATAGGGTGGATGATGCCCTTAGTAGAAGTATGAAAGTGATTCACTTGGAAGCTGTAAGCACCTGTGAACTAGACATCAAGGAGAGAGTCAAAAGTGCACAAGAACTAGATGCATTTTTCAAAAATGTGAAATCATACCTAGAGCAAGAGCCCACAGGGATGAAATATGAGGGATATCAATTGTTGAATGACGGATTGCTAACTTACAAAGGTAGGTTGTATATTCCAAATTGTGACGACTTGAAGAGGTTCATAATGGATGAAATACATAAAAGGCCATATACTGGTCATCCGAGTTATCAAAAAATGATCACAACCACTAAGAAAATGTTTTATTGGCCCAGACTGAAAAATGATATAGCTAATTACTTAGCTAAATGTCTAGAATATGAGCAGGTTAAGGAAGATACTAACATCCAGTAGGGATATTGCATCCCCTACCAATTCTCAAATGGAAATGGGAAACTATCTCCATGGATTTCATCACATGATTTCTCAAATCAACCAAGTAAAATGACACCATTATGGTAGTTGTGGAAAAACTGAGCAAGGATGCTCACTTTATCCCCATCAAGTCAACTTGCAAGGCAATAGATATTGACAGTATTTTCATGAAAGAAATATTTAGACTACATGGCATGCCTAAGGAAATCATATCAGACAGAGATACACAATTTACTTCAAATTTTTGGAAATCTCTGTTTGTTGGTTTTGAAACTAAATTGCTATTTATTACAGCCTATCACCCTCAAACTAATGAGTAGATAGAGAGGGTAAACCAAGTGTTATAGGACATGTTAAGGATGCATGTGATGCATCATCTCAAGAAGTGGGAAGACTACCTACCATTTGTAGAATTTTCTTATAATAATGGCTATCAAGAGTCATTGAAGATGAACTCTTTTCAGTCTCTCTATGGTAGACAATGCAATATTATAGTAATCTGGAATAACCCAATAGACATAATTACACTTAGGCTAGATATGCTAAAATATATGGAACAAAACATAGTTCAAATAAAACATAATCTGAAAGTATCTCAGGATAGATAGAAAATCTATGCAGGCAAAAAAAAGACTCCGAGAGAGTTCAAAGTCGGGGATCATGTGTATCTCCAATTTAGTCCCCTACTAGACCAATACTCTGCTGGATTTAAATTGTTTAGACCTAGAATAGTTCTCTGAACCAAAGAATTTAATTACTAGTCAAGATGGTAGTTGAGAGTTCTTCCTCAAGAGTCAATGAGAAAATGGGCAAAGTACCCATATTGAAAACTTCTTGACCCGACCCACACAATTAGGAATTGGACCCAAAAAATCTTGCTAAGAAAGGAAAGAAAATGAAGGAAATTCATAGGCAGAAGATATGATACAAGAGGAATGGGCCTGGTAACCATTTCTGAAGAGGGAGAACATGTGAAACTCTCTGATCATGAAGAGAACTGAAAAACAAATTTGTTTCTAGGTATAAGAATTGCTAGGCAACATTTTCTAACCAAGATGATAAATATGTTTACAGAGAATATGAGTGACCGAGGAATCACTCATTGTGGACCCCCTTGCTTGGTGGATAGAAAACCAATCTTCCAAATTCCCATGGGAGGAGGAGAGTAACCTCCATCCCTGGCTGTTGATGAACAAAAGGAAGAGTATCTCTCAGAGAATCATGATCTAGACAGGGGGTGGACAATGGTAAATTTGTCTAGGAATTGATGTTCCTATTGTTGGGAGGAAAAGGGTACCCCTTTCTACAGTTGCATCACCATATGGTTTCTAGATAAGTATATTTTGTTAAATATCTGTAGTGTTCATATCAAAGAAAATTTTATACTATAATTTAGAACTGTGTAAGTTTAATTTCTCACAAAAGTGACTTGAGAAATTTAAGTAAAATAAAGAGAATCTCTTAGTTAAATCTCATTTGATTTAATTCTTATCTCCTGACTATTTGTGTCTTAAAAAAATATTTCTGGGAGTGGATGTTGTGGTTGACTGTGCTATACAGTTTAATGCATGTTTGATAAATGATGATTGAACAATTAAAAATATCTATAAAACCTCTGAAAGAAGAAAGAGTTATTTTTCTACATAATAGTGTTCTATTTTAGTATGTCCTCAAATCTTATGCCATAAAACTTAGAGGATATAAGATCTGTGTGGAATTTAAGAAATAATCCCAAATATGGAAAACCATTAAAAGTCATTATAAATGGTTATTAAGGAAAAAAAAAACTAATTAGGAAATAAACATAAAATTTTCTAATTGAATTAAAATACAAAAGTTCTCAAAATTCTATTTGGGCATGAATAAACATTTATGTCAAACTTGTGTTAAATCTCCTATAAATTTGGGAAGAATCCCTTTAAATTTTGGTGGGCATCCTGTGGAGGTAAATATTTGTCTTAGGACCAATATCCTTAAATTTGGTAAGAATAGTAAAACACAGTAATAAGGAAACAAATCTACTCATTTACCCATGAAGAGGAACACATATAATTATGTTTTTAATTTCTAGAATAGATAAATTTCCTTGAATTATGATTTTATTTTATTATTTTTAAAATTCCTGAAAAATAAGGAATAGATTTCATTTCCTTTTAACTATAGATTTAATAAAAAAAAACTTCAAATTAAATCTTACCAAGCATTGAATACGTACAAGGGAATGCTAATATAAATGACATAAAATTATTAGTGTAAATGTGCATTCCTATGCTTTCTGGGCAAGGATGAATAATGGCAAAGCATGGCAGAATTCCTAATTTTACCATTTAAATATTTGATAGTTACATAACAAGAATTATAAATATCAAATATTAAATCTATGAATATCTACTTGGTTCAGGAGAATGGAGATATGAAATTTATATCCTTTTGATGTAAAGGATCCAACAATGCTAAGTTTACCTGGATTCATAATTCACCCTCTACACAAATGGCCATGTGTTTCAGAACAATTTTTCTTTTTTTTTTACAAATTATAATTAATTATAAGAGAAAAATAAATCCCTTTGAAGTCTGGCCTATGGTGCTAACATTAAAAATTACACTCAATAAATATTTGTACCATACCTCTTTTAGAGTTGACTATTCGTAGGTTTGAGACCAGAGCATGCGAGTAAAGTCTGAAATCATCAGAGTGATGGCCTAGACATTTGATACTTTAAATTAATTATAATATAATATTTGTTTTCAGAGTTACGAATGGAGCGCACAAATAGTAATACTGAAAGTCTATTCGGAGTTGACTAGTTAGAGTGGATGGGAGGGAGTGTCATAACAAATCCCGAAGCCATCAGAGCGATGGCACAGGTGTTATAAAGTTTTAAATGAACATGTTAATATTAAACTCTACTCTCTTGTGATTGGGGTCGGAGTGTTGATAGGAGTACACACCTTTCAAGACTGAGTTGATTTAAATATTCAATAGTATTATAATGTTATAATATTATAAATGTTTAATATTGCACGTGAAGGAGGTTTAATTACTTAAATGATTTATTATGTTAAATAATTGCACATATTTCAATAGCGAAGACATTGGAAATGGCTTTAATTGATGTAATAATAAATATCAAATTGAACATATTTAATCATTTCAATAATTCCCCCCCAATTAATAAATAAATATGCATATATTTATATATATGTTAAATTGCATGAAATTTGGTGTGGATTTACATGCTGAGAGAAGATAATGAACTATAAACATTAATTGAGATTAGTCAACTTAAATATATGTTGGCATAATTAACCTTATCATGTTTATTAGTGAATTATATACATTAATTAAGGTTAACCAATTTAAGTTTGTTATGGCCTAATTAACCTTGTCATGTTATAATTTAATTACTTATACTTATCTTATGAGTAATGATTAAATTAGTACTAAACTACTTATAAGGGGAATAAAGAAAAAAAGGGTAAATACCTGTTAATTACTGCGTCAAAATTATTAAATAAATTATTTGGCTAAGAAAAATTATGTTCACTAGGATAATTAATTAGTGAATATTAATTATTCCTAATAAGGGTTAAGTAATTGGATACCAAAGAGCAGTATTCTAAGAAATATCAATGAAGAATTTTATTTGGTTCATAGGAAAGTGAATATTCCTCGACACCTTGGGCTTGGGGTAATTAGATTGCATGAATCACTCAAACTTAGAATGGATGGTATCAATAGGGAATATTCCTCGATACCACACTTGTTGGAGGGAAGCAAAGATTGTGTCGAAAAAAGGTCTGAGCAATGAATGGTTGTAGCCCTGCGTGGAACAAAATTCCACCGTGGGAGTTTAGGATAGTGCCTCGTCGGGATGAGGGCATCAACACGCTAGTTGGTATGGATACTGTAATGTCATAAGGATGCCACATGGCATTAAGAGAGATGTTTCCTATGTAAACCAGAGAATCTTTAGAGGGTCATAACTCTTTCCCCAGAGCTCAGTTCTGTGCAAACTTACTGTCATTGAAAATCTCTTGATGAGCAAAAGACGTTGGAGCTGTGATAGAGATGATTCAATATTATTAGAAGAGGAAAAAATTTAACACCCCATATCCTAAAAGGTACTTAAGGGGTTGGGTGTGTGACATCCCTTGGTTGAAAGGGAGGAGATGAATTCCTCGGTTTGGAGGGAGTGTTGATATATGGCATCATGGATAGTCAGTGTGTTGGTGGACATACATTCTCGAGGAAGAGAATGGTCTAGGAAGAATAGATTGCTGGTGGAAAAACATTCTATTTGTGGAGAATGGTCCAGGTTGACATATTGCTAATGTATCATGGATTGGTATTTTCATAAGGCACAAATTGTGGCTTGATTAGGAAAATGGTATAGGACCGATTTTCTCTTAAGGCACAGTTAATGGCTCAATCATGTTGAATATTACGCCCCCTAAGGACATGGTGTCTCGATTAGGGTGGTTGATATGAGACCAATATTTTCTAAGGCACATATAGGTAAATATTGATCTCTATGGTACATATGGTGACTCGATTAGAAAATAGCCCGAGACTGACATTCCTATAGGAATGGTCTTTGTAGCCCATGGTGCGGCTTTCAACATCTGAGAGGACTGACATTATTTTAGGACTTATGTCTAGATTAGAAGAATGGTCTTGGTATCCAATTGCGGGGCTTTCAACATCTGTTGGGACAATCATTCTTCCCGTGTCACAGGCAGTGACCAGGATAGGAAGAATGGTCCCTGTATCACTCTGTTGAGTGAGTGACTTATGAGAGACACTTTTTTGAGTGTGCTACGTCTAGCACATAACTTATTCAACATCATTCCTGATTAATCAGATGGAGTATGGCCTCGAGAGATGATGCAAAAAACGATATGATTTGATGCCATGTTACCAACTGATTGTTGTTGTACTGCATGGTGATAGCTTTTATAGCTACTAGTTGATTGCAGTAGATACTGTGTGTCTCTGGAAAATAGATATGTACTACCTTGGTGGATGTGTTCCACTGGTAGTGATTGTGTGTCACTAGAAAATATCTATGCGCTACTAGGAGTGGTTGTGTATCACTGGATATTAGTTGTGTACTACTATGGATTGACACTGTTGTGATCTATTGGATGGCACTGTAGTAACTGTGTACTACTAATGTATTTCCATGGAGACTACTAATAGTGTAGAAGATGTTTCCTAGGCTGGTGTGCCAAACAATAGTGTTGGAGGAGATTGCCAACTAGATGGATAGCGATGATGATTCTCATGATAGCCTATGTGGCTATGATGATTCTACATGTAGAATGATCTGCAAGACTATGTGAACCTTTCCCATACCATGTGGAATGGATGGATGTGTTTGAGACCATTACAGTTAATACCTCCCTAACTAGGACATAATGTTGATATTATGGTAGATGTGGGAGGTATTAACCTCTATGTGTAACCTTTGGCTAGAATAGAATATTCCGGAAGAAAGAGAAACCCTAAACAAATGTGTAAAAACCATATAAAACAAGTCAACTCAGTAAAAGAATCAATATTAAAGTATTTGCCTCTAAAAGGAAAAGTCGGCCCATACAGGTGACAAGAACCACTATAAATAGAGGACACTTGAGCTCATTTGTACTTACTCACTTCAATCACTCTCTCAAGCATAGCACAAGTTTGGAGCTACAACTRCAAGAATGGAAKGTGGATCTTTTGGGGTGATTCTTGGTCTCTCTCTCTAGCGCTATCTAGACTAAGATATGCGCCCTACCTTCTAGTATTCCTTGGTGGCATTCTTGGTGACATTCTTGGTGGTATTATGACATTCTTGGTGGTATTTTGATATTCTTGGTAACTACAACTGTCCTTAGATGTTTRAATATTTTTACAAAATTATCATGAAACATTTAAAATTTTCATATTAAAGACTAGTAAGATTTTCTAAGGTTTCTACATTTAAAAATAAATTTCCATACTTAAAAATATCTTTCATGTACGCAGATTTGGAAACAAGGTTTATATTTATGCTCTTTGTTCCTTTGACATTATATTGAAATCTGTGGTACCTTCTATCTTGGTAAATATATATCTTTGTTAGGTTGTGGTTTAGTCGATGGAATGTGGTGCTTTAAAATGGATCATTATATAATTTGTTATTTATTTTGGTACTTTTTGGGTGGAAAAATTGGAGTTATTGGATTTGAGGGGCCATTTTAAGGGCAAGTCCCATTTTGGTGATTTGGGATTCAATGTCTTTTGGAACCCATTTGAGGCCTTAAATAACTATTTTAGGGTAAAAAAATTTGCGAGTTTAACTCCCAACCTCTTGCCATTGTTCTACACTTTGAGAGAATTTTAATGATGCAATGATCACCTCATTTAGATTTCATATGTGAAAGTTATGCCTCCTGGAAGTTGACCTATCTTGTTGACCACCATGGTATCTAGTGGATGCCACATCAACTTCCATTACTCACACATGTGGATCTAGTCACATGTGGGATTTCAAAAAGATTTAGAAGGGTCCAAAACTCTAACATTAATTGGGCATTGAGGCATGCAAAATCCTTAACCCTAACTCTAGATGGCTATCAAGCTATGTTAAATAATGGGTTGCTAGGAAATGAGGGGGTTCCATTATTATTGTATTGGGTGTTGTTCCATAGGGGAGTAGAGCATTGAGAGTGGGATATTTAAGTAGAGCAAAGGAAGTAGAAGATTCTAATAGCCACACTGGACACAGTGTCCGTATAAACTCTATAGTGAATGCCCATTTCTTTGTATTTTCATTTAATAACTAAGAAGAAAAGCATAGATCATATGCCTCACTTTCTAGATGATTTTTTTATCATATTGGTTTTGCATGAGGTACATCTTATGGTCATCGAGTGGATGGTGTCTTATTTTCTTTTCTCCTTCATTTTAGTTTATTTAATATTTGATGCATTAAGTCAGTAACATTAAATATGTAATCTAAGTAAAACACCATACAATAAGACATTTCATAATATTGTAATATTTGATGTGATGAACTATTCTAGTGGAATATTCACAAAAAATTATTGATCATAATGGTATCCAAGTGATTTTCTTTGGGGTTTTTGTGGGGAGTGTAGGATCCATGAAATGACATGAAGTCTGAAAACACTAGCCATGGTAGATGAGTATAACAACAATCCATGGGATGAAAAAAAGAGAGATTTTCAAATTTGGAAGTATAAGTCACTGACATCTCTCCCAACATGGCCATTCTCATGGTGGCTCTAGAGAACAAGTTTGGGCATTCTAGGGAGTTTGGTGGCTCTAACTCAAAAGTTGGATTGGTGGAGAAATCTAGAGATAAAAAAGACCCATAAAAGGATTTGAAAAATGGATAGAGAAAGAGAGACCGAGTTGTAGTGCTATTAGTTCTTTCCAATCTCCATTTAAAGTGGAAGAAAAAGTGGACATCAAATCCTACCAAGGTGAGATTGATTCTTTTAATTTGAATGAATGGTTGCAACAATTAGAATTTTATTTCAGTTCTTGTAACATAGAATAAGAAACAAAAAAGTTCATTTTCTCGACTAAAGTTAGAGGGTCATGTCTGAACTTGGTGGGAAATTCACACGTAGATACTTAGGCTAGAGGGTGATCCCCTAGAAACTTAGAGAGAGGTGTTTGAAACCCCAATTAATTTCTATCTCTACCCTATTGGGTATGAAAAGGACCAATGGATTCATTTGCATTACTTCTAACAAAATCAAGGGAAAAGAATGGAAGAATACCCCACTGAGTTTAGAAAAATGGCCATTATGTTGGGTATATCTCCCAAAAACTTGAATGCACTCCTAAATTATTTGGGTGCCTACATAGTCATTTATGAAGGCAAGTAATGCTATTTAAACCTAGAACATTTTATGAGGCTCATGTGCAAGCACAATATTTGGAGAATATGGGTAAGAATAAAGGACAACCAAGTGGTTCCATGTAAAAATACCACCAATATGCTTCCAAGGAGGGAAATAAGAAGTGGAAAGAAAAGGGAAAAAAAAAACACTACATATCGATGCAATGGTCCTAACAACCACTATAACCATTGAAATTTTGATGCTGACACCAAAGATAAGTGTTGGAATCTACATCCAAAGGTGAATCCAAAGAATTGCAAGAAGGATGCCAAGAAGAAGAACATGTTGGCCAATGATTCAAGTGACCAGGTAGAGAGTAGATCAAATGGCGATGAAAAAATTGTTTGCACCACAAATATATGTGAGTCTGAGTAGATTCCATTCAAAGGAAGAGAAGGAGATGATTAAACTCTTCCATATTATTACCTAGATAAAAAAGACAAAGGTGGATGCTCTATTTGATTTTGATTCACAAGACAACCTTGTAGACAAATATTTGGTCAATGAGATTGGATTGGAAATCCATGACCATCGTCACCCATATCCTTTGGGATGGGTAACTAAGGATGTATATCTTAGGGTCAATAAGCAATGTAAGATTAAATTTTATATAAGTGAAAATTACATTGATGAAGTGGATGTAGATGTAGTACAACTTGATGTGTATGGTGTAGTGTTTGGAAGCCCCTACATGTATATGAGGGATGGAATTTCATGATGAGAGTAAACCAATACCACCTAATCAAGGATGAAAAATACTTCATAATCAATGCACACAAAGGTAAATCCAAGATCTCTATGATAAGTGCTAACCAAGACAATAAATTGATCATTTTTAGTAGGAATTTTGTATTACTCTTATTAATAAAGAATAAATCATAAGATGAATTGATAAAAATAAAGGCATCTCTGAAGGGGTGTACTAAAGAGAAGAAATTCCCATTGAAGGAGATTTTGCAAGAATACAATGGGAGCCTAAAGGGTTTCCACATAAGAGGGAAGTGAAGCACGATATATATTTGTTCACTAACTCTCCATTGCCAAACATTGGGTTGTATAGATAGTCCATCTTGGAAGTAGATGTAATGAAGATTCAATTGCAACAACTATTGGAGCATATAGTAATTCGATCGAGCACCTCGCATTGTGGATCACCTATCATCATAATACCCAAGACGGATGGGACTTGGAGAATGCATATTAACTACAAAGATTTGAATAAGATCACCCTCAATAACTGATACCCTTTTCCCAAGATTGATGAATTACTAAATCAGTGGCAACATTCCAAGTACTTCACTAAATTGGATCTCAAATAGGGATACCACCAAGTATGAGTTAAATAAGAAGATACTTGGAAGACCACATTCAAGACAAGGCAAGGTCCATATGAATGGTTGTTAATGTGTTTTAGTTTATGCAGTGCACTAGATACATTTATGCGCTTGATGAATGATGTATTGAATCCATTTCTATATTCATTTGTAATAGTGTACTTAGATGATATATTGCATAGAAAACTTTAGGGGTGAAATTTTTCCCATGGGCGAAATTTAGCCCCTTCAAATTTTGGTAGGCCGAATTTTATATATTAAAAAAAAACCCATATTAATCCCAACTCTCCCCTATTTATTTAAAAAAAAACATGAATTATATATTTATCCCCAAAATGGTGGTCGAAATTTAAATATTAATGACATTTTTGCCTTGGAAAAATGGTGGTCATCCTCCCTTTCACTCGATTTCTAGTTGTAGGCATTGATCTTCCAGGGTTTTCGCCCATAGTTTTATATTTTTCACAGGGCCAAGGACCATGATTCATCTCGATTTGGGAATGGCCATTGGCCTTATGGTTTTTCTTCCCACCGATTTGGATTTTTTTACAGAGGATTCCCCCAATTTGGAGTTTTTACATGAATTTGGTCGTGGATTTTGGAATTTTTTTTCCCAATTTGATGGTGATTCAAAATATTAATAGATACAAGTGGTTTAACTTGAAATATTCAGCCACTCCTAGCTTGAAATCTTCAAAGGAAAAGTTCCAACTCGAAATTCTGTTGTCAAAATTTTCAAATTACAGGAGGAGAAAGCGTCGAGTTCTTGCCATCTTCCTAGTCACTTTGTGTTAACATTTTTGGTTGCTAACTTGGCCCCTGCAACACCTTGATATTGGGTAAGTCATAAGTGGCTTATGATCCCTCTCCGCAACTTTTGAAAATTTTCACGACTGTGCAGGGATAATCTTAATATCTTGTCATTTATGGGCTCATGGTTCTCCGCTCCGCTAGTAGCAGAGTTGTTTTTAGCATTCATTAAGTGCATATTATAGTAGGGATTATCTTGATCAGTGACAGATACCACCCAACCTACAGGATAGAAAAGGCTTAAGGTCATGACAAGTGATTGTTTGGGTTAGTTATTGGAGTAGATCATTAGTTATGTGTTTAATTTTTTGAGCTTCCCATAGTTTGGATAAATTGCCTTGGAATTTTTAAATAATTCTCACAAGTGTTGAAATTACTAATACAACTGAGAGGNAAGGAAGCACCAACTCCCTATATGTTCCAGCACCAACTGGATGGAAGCAATTCATTTCTTCCTCTGTCTGTTCAGCAGGTCTGCTCTGCATCAACTTGTTCTGTCATTCTGGTCTTCTTCAACTTGTTCTGTTATTCTGCTCTGCGTTTCATCTCACACTGCACATATGCTCAATCTCATCCTCCGCATCCTCTCATTTTCCTTTTCTTACAGTTTCATTCTTTTCTCATACAGAACAACAAACCTCATGCTGTCTGTCTCATTTTCTTTTATACACACCCATGGCAGTTCAACTTCCAATCTCCTTCGGCAAGAGGAAGACAACTGTCTCAGCAACTGAAACGCCAACTAATCGACAATCATGAGTCCATTTCACTAACAGATTCGAAAATGAGGAGTTAACTGTGAGAGAGAACAGTAACCCTCCGATCAACACTTGATCTGATGGTTCAGATCATTCTGCGATTTCGCATATCGCGATTTCGACATTCCTAATGTTCAATGTTCTTGTCACTTCCAAATCCTGATCCATGAAACTTCATAAAGAAGTCGGATCAACGGTCTAGATCACATCTTGATCTGATGGTTCAGATTCAGTTGAGATTTCACACATCGCGATATCAGGATTCTTGTTGCATTGTTTCTTTTCCTTCTCCATGTTGCGATTCGCGAAACTCCGATATGAAGTTGGATCAATGGTCCAGATCTGGTCTTGATTCAACGGCTGCGATTAAGTCGCAATTTTTCATATCGCGAAATCGGGATTCCTATGGATGATATTACTTGACATCTCCAACTCTTGATCCCCGAAGCTTCGACATGGAATGGAATCAGCGGTCCAGATTTGATCTTGATTCAACAACTGTGATTTAATCGCGATTTCGCATATCGCAATTTCGACATTCTTGTTGCATTGTTTCTTTGACATTTCCAACACGCGATCCTCAAAACTCCGACATGGACTGGAATCAGCGGTCCAGATTTGATCTTGATCTGACGGCTCAGATTAAGTCACGATTTTGCATATCGTGATTTCACGATTCTTGATGTTAATATTCTTTGACCTCTTCAACTCTCAATCCATGAAACTACGACATGGGCTGAGATCAACGGTCCATATTCAACCTTGATCTGACGGCTCAGATTAAGTCGTGATTTTTCATATCGCGATTACACCCACTTCTCCTTGTACCTTAAAGGACGTGCAGGTTCTTCTTGAACCAACGATGGTCGGATCCTGTGCTTGGATCTAATGCCTGAGATCTGTCCTCTTCTTCAACGATCTCTTCTTGTCTACATTCAGATCTGATGACCCTCGTTCTATCGGGAATTTGAAGGGGATCCAATGAACATAAATGCTTCTCAAACCTTACGGGCCTACTTCTTCAGCATGCTCTTATTAAGATCTGACGACCATCGAGAATTCAAGAAGAGATCAA
>JZKD02S1962669.1:29301-39821 GCA_000966675.3 Picea glauca
AGATTCTCTTTATTTTACTTAAATTTCTCAAGTCACTTTTGTGAGAAATTAAACTTACACAGTTCTAAATTATAGTATAAAATTTTCTTTGATATGAACACTACAGATATTTAACAAAATATACTTATCTAGAAACCATATGGTGATGCAACTGTAGAAAGGGGTACCCTTTTCCTCCCAACAATAGGAACATCAATTCCTAGACAAATTTACCATTGTCCACCCCCTGTCTAGATCATGATTCTCTGAGAGATACTCTTCCTTTTGTTCATCAACAGCCAGGGATGGAGGTTACTCTCCTCCTCCCATGGGAATTTGGAAGATTGGTTTTCTATCCACCAAGCAAGGGGGTCCACAATGAGTGATTCCTCGGTCACTCATATTCTCTGTAAACATATTTATCATCTTGGTTAGAAAATGTTGCCTAGCAATTCTTATACCTAGAAACAAATTTGTTTTTCAGTTCTCTTCATGATCAGAGAGTTTCACATGTTCTCCCTCTTCAGAAATGGTTACCAGGCCCATTCCTCTTGTATCATATCTTCTGCCTATGAATTTCCTTCATTTTCTTTCCTTTCTTAGCAAGATTTTTTGGGTCCAATTCCTAATTGTGTGGGTCGGGTCAAGAAGTTTTCAATATGGGTACTTTGCCCATTTTCTCATTGACTCTTGAGGAAGAACTCTCAACTACCATCTTGACTAGTAATTAAATTCTTTGGTTCAGAGAACTATTCTAGGTCTAAACAATTTAAATCCAGCAGAGTATTGGTCTAGTAGGGGACTAAATTGGAGATACACATGATCCCCGACTTTGAACTCTCTCGGAGTCTTTTTTTTGCCTGCATAGATTTTCTATCTATCCTGAGATACTTTCAGATTATGTTTTATTTGAACTATGTTTTGTTCCATATATTTTAGCATATCTAGCCTAAGTGTAATTATGTCTATTGGGTTATTCCAGATTACTATAATATTGCATTGTCTACCATAGAGAGACTGAAAAGAGTTCATCTTCAATGACTCTTGATAGCCATTATTATAAGAAAATTCTACAAATGGTAGGTAGTCTTCCCACTTCTTGAGATGATGCATCACATGCATCCTTAACATGTCCTATAACACTTGGTTTACCCTCTCTATCTACTCATTAGTTTGAGGGTGATAGGCTGTAATAAATAGCAATTTAGTTTCAAAACCAACAAACAGAGATTTCCAAAAATTTGAAGTAAATTGTGTATCTCTGTCTGATATGATTTCCTTAGGCATGCCATGTAGTCTAAATATTTCTTTCATGAAAATACTGTCAATATCTATTGCCTTGCAAGTTGACTTGATGGGGATAAAGTGAGCATCCTTGCTCAGTTTTTCCACAACTACCATAATGGTGTCATTTTACTTGGTTGATTTGAGAAATCATGTGATGAAATCCATGGAGATAGTTTCCCATTTCCATTTGAGAATTGGTAGGGGATGCAATATCCCTACTGGATGTTAGTATCTTCCTTAACCTGCTCATATTCTAGACATTTAGCTAAGTAATTAGCTATATCATTTTTCAGTCTGGGCCAATAAAACATTTTCTTAGTGGTTGTGATCATTTTTTGATAACTCGGATGACCAGTATATGGCCTTTTATGTATTTCATCCATTATGAACCTCTTCAAGTCGTCACAATTTGGAATATACAACCTACCTTTGTAAGTTAGCAATCCGTCATTCAACAATTGATATCCCTCATATTTCATCCCTGTGGGCTCTTGCTCTAGGTATGATTTCACATTTTTGAAAAATGCATCTAGTTCTTGTGCACTTTTGACTCTCTCCTTGATGTCTAGTTCACAGGTGCTTACAGCTTCCAAGTGAATCACTTTCATACTTCTACTAAGGGCATCATCCACCCTATTTTATTTTCCTTTAATATGTTTGATTTCAAAATCAAATTCACTAAGGAGAACCATCCACCTAGCTTATCTAGCATTGATTTTTGGTTGATCAAACAAATATCTCAACCCACTATGGTCTATCATAAGTACAAATCTTTTTCCTAAGAGGTAATTCCTCCACATTTTTAAAGCATGTACTGTGGAAGCCAATTCCAATTCATGGGTCACATAATTGATTTCACTCTCATTCAATTTTATGGATTCGTAGCAAATCACATGCCCTTCTTGCATAAGGACTCCTTTGAGCCCTTCCTTGTAGGCATCTATACACACAAGGAAGTCCTTGTTTGGGTATGCAATATTCCTCAAAGGTGCATTGGTTAGAAGGTGTTTCATTTATTGGAATCCCTCTTCACATTCTAATGTCCAAATGAATTTAACTCCCTTTTTCTGAAAGGATGTGATTGGGCAACCAATATTGGAAAATCTCTTTATGAACCTTCTATAGTATCCTACTAGGCCCATAAAGAATCTGATATTAGATACATATTTTGGGGTAGGCCAATCCATAATGGATTTGATCTTGTCATGATCAACTTCCACTCCTTCTTCAGAGATAACATGGCCTAAGTAATGGACTTGTTTTTGGAAAAAGTCACACTTACTAAACATTGCATAGAGTTGATGTTCTCTTATCACTTGAAGCAATAAATTGAGATGTTCTTCATGTTCTTCCCTACTCTTAGAATAGATTAGGATATCATCAATGAAAACTAACACAAATATGTCCAAGAACTTGTTGAATACGTTATTCATTAAGCACATAAATGTGGTTGTTGCATTGGTAAGCCCAAATGGTACCACCACAAATTCATAGTGCTCATACCACGTCCTAAAGGAGGTTTTGTGGATGTCTTTATCCTTAATTCAGGCTTTATGGTATCCATACCTCAAGTCAATCTTGGATAAAATTGTAGAACCCCTTAATTGGTCAAACAAGTCATCAATCCTTGGCAAGGGATACTTATTCTTAATGGTCATCTTGTTGAGTTGTCTATAGTCTATGCCCAACTTGAGTGTGTCATAATTATTCTTCATAAACAAAGTTGGTTCTACCCAAGGAGACACACTTGGTCAAATGTAACCTTTGCCCAACATCTCATTTAGTCATATTTTAAGCTCAACTAGCTCTGGTGTACTCATTCTAAAGGGTGCTCTAGACATTGGCACTGTTCCATGTACAAGTTCTATTGAAAAGTCAATATCTCTTCTTGGAGGTAGACCTAGTACCTCTTCTGTAAGCACATATTTATACTCTCTTAATATAGGATGGTCCTCTAGGATTGGTTTATTATCCTCAATAGATTTGAACACTTGCATTGCATACAAAGGACATCATTTTCTACAATACTTCTTCACTTGAAGGGATGATATTTGTCTCACTGAGACAAGATTTTGAATTCTTTGTAGGGTTGTTTTCCTCCCTTATTCATATTCACACTCCAAAGTATTATTATAACATTCTTGTTAATGCTCTGTAAATTCCCAAAGGTTGTCAGAGTAGAAAAAAATTACAAGAGGTAACTTTATCCAACCACTTCGAAACTGAAATCTAGCCCTACCAGTTTCAGAGAGGGATCTCTCTGTACGATTTAGCTATGTTTTAACTTCAAGATATTATGCTAGTTAAACAAAATAAGATTGAAAAGGTTTGTTGTTGTTTTTGTTAAGTTGGCTGAATAAGGTCTACGCCTCCATTGGGCTATGGGGTCTGTATTATAAAGATAGAAATCTGAACATAAACTAAAATATTCTTTTCACAGGGCAAGATAATGCATTCATTGGATTCTTTAGCAATAAAGTGATGAAAAATAGAATAGATGAGAATATCAATTAAAGTAAAGAAGCATTTAAGAATTTCTTCACTGTAATATCAGAAAGATAAACATTAAGATCTTTCAAAGCCGGAAACAGGGTATACAAAGATAAATTCTGCAACATGCGCTACTTTAAAAGATTAGATTAGAAAACAATATGACAATTGAAAGAGAAAAAAATTTAACACTGTGAAACATCCCTTTGTATTACTGGAAGATCACTTGAATAAAATTACAGTCGTTCTAGCTTACAGGGCATAAAGATCAACCCTTGGTACTTCAAATTTTGAAGTATTTATAATAAAAAATTACATACGATCCTGTCATTAAAGATCAGGACGTGGAAATCTAAATTTAACTAACTAACTCAACAAGATACAATAATTTAGGAACTATTTGATGATGTGTTGAAATATTCATGTTGATTTTGGGGTAAGCCATTGGTGAGTCCTCTGCACAACCTCATCTGACTGGATAGCTGACTGGGCTTGGACACCTCATCTATTACTCAATCAGATTGCATAACTCTTCCCATCAAAGGTTACTAGGAACACTAACTTTGAGTAATCTTCGGTATACTTCATCCATCTCCGTATACTTGGAAAAAGTTGCCTTGATGATGAAAATATATTGGATCTCGTGATGTATGATAATGTTTGATTGGAAAGCTTCTGAGAATGCCTTGCATGTGATACTGCCCTGTATTCTCGAGAATTTTGAACTATCTTTAGCCACGGTGGCTAGTTTCTTATTACAATCAAACAGTGTCATTAACTTGTCATTTATGACCCTTAAACCAGGGAGGCCTTTATTCTGTAGAGCTTCAATTTTGCTGAAAAACCTTTGCACTCCTATGTCCATAGCCTGGACCTTTTCCTCCAGTTGTATCATCAATCCTCTCTTGGTCAGGACCCTCTTGACTTCAAGGATGGTTTATGTCCTATCTTCAATTCTCAACTCCTCTAACTCTTCTCTAGTTTTTGAATTTAGGAATTTGATGATCTCAGTGACTTCTGCGAGCATCTCTCCCAATTCTCCTCTTATCTTTTCAATTGCATGCTTTCTTCTTTGCACCAGTTCATTCTGCTCGAACATGATTTGTACCATAGGCCATATTTCATTTATGGATTTGGTAATATCCATCCAGACATTTTCCTTGACCTCAGCAAGTGTTTTGCCTGCCACTGTTTGCTTTTGAAGCTGTTGCAATTCTTGTTTGAGCTTGTCTGATGTTTGTTTTTCCTTGGAGTAGCTAGCTTGGTAAGAATACTTGAGTTCCTGAAGGTTCTCAACCTCCTTTTAAGTCTGCTAATCTCTATCTCTTGAAAATTCATCTCTTCCATGGATTTTTCCAGTTCTACTGTCTTCTCCAGAGCTGTCAGTGGAGTTGCTGAGGGAATTTCTGTTGCAGATGTTGTGCTTACTCCTATGAGTGGAACTACGCTCAATGGAATGACCTCCATGGGCTTTGATTGTTCCTTCTCTTTCAATAGTTTTTCCAATTCTGCTTCCATCTCCTTCAACTGTGCATTATGCTCCATAATCAGCTTGAGCATCTCATCCTTTTCTCCTTATGTCTCAGCTATCTCCTTTGTCTGTGAATCTTTTGTTAATAGCAGTTTCAACTATTTCCTTAAAGATGTTATATCAACAATTTTCTTTTTAAGAATCTCCTCGACTGCTTTCACATTCGATGGATCATACCCGATCTTGAGGACCAGTTATTCCAACGTCTTAATTATGTTATCCTTTGCAAAGGATGATATGTTTTCTAATTTTAGTTGTGTCTGGACATTGCTCAGAGATACCTGTAACTTAGGGGTAGCAGTAGAAGAATTTTCCATCGTGGAGAAAACCATTTCTCCAGTTTTCCTGTGCAGATCCATTTGATCAGCAGGATGCACATCTTTAGTCTGAAATTTGAATGTTGTCCTTTTGTAATCGATGATTACTTTAGGGTATGGCACCTGTGCTTGCAGAAACGCCATGTGCATTCTACCCTTCTCAGTGTCGAATGTTGACAACAGTCTGTGTTGTGCAGTTGATGTGTTCTTCCAGAACTGATCATAAGTACTACTGGTCAACATCTAATTTTTCTTTTTGATCATATCATACTTCTCAAAAACACTCAATTTTGGTCCTATTTTGCTTGGCTGGTTGACTGGTGGAGTATCTGTGGGTTTCTTGGAAAAAACTGTAGACATGATCTGTTTGTTGCTTGTGCTAAGAAGTGACCGATCATCCTTCGTAGTTTCAATGAATGGGATTTCCTTCTCACCCGTCGTGTCAAGTGCAAGACTGGTTTTTGGCCTTTTGGTGTGTAATTGGAAATATTCAGCCGAGACTTTCGTGATGGAAGGTGAAGTATCCTTCCTGGGTATTTTCTCTTTTGGAGCCTGTGGTGTAGTAGTCTGTGAGATGATGACTGGAGGATCCTGTTGTTCTAACTCGACTAGAGTGTTTGGCTCCCATTCTGTTTGATTGGAAAACTTTTCTATCTCAGGCTTGGGTGTATGAATATATGGGACATTCTTATTTTTAACCCTCATCTCGGAAATTATCCCGTATGGATAATAGTGCCATATGAAACTAACAAAAAAACTTCATTTCTTTTAGCAACCTGTCTGTTTCCTCTCCGGCGCCTCGGCTATTGCAGATGAAAGATCCTATTTTCCCTTTGATTCTAAGTTGTTGCTTCTTTTTCAAAGACATGAAATGCATGTCATATGAATTAATCATTTGCCTTATGTACTCTAGAGAAAATATCCTCATGGGTAGGTACTTGGGCAGTCTGTATGGAGCCAACACGCATCCATAATCTCTGATCTCAGTGTGGTTTTGATAAAGATACCAATCGCTAATTTTAGCAAGATCTGAGAGGTGTAAGATCCTATGAATCTCCTCGTTTATTCTTGGCTTAGGTCTACCACTAAGCATTCTCACCACTGGATGGTAAAATTGCTCAATAAACTGTTTGAAACTAAATTCTGTAGAATTTTGCCTGAGTAGTGAAGTCCAAGCTGTTACCGTTTGCGTCCTTCCATCTTTGTCCATATTCTGCATTGAGAAGGAGAATTTGTCTACTTGAAATAAAGTGAACATGTAAGCCAGTATGGAGGAATACCAGAACATGCTCTTTGTGGTGAAATTTAAGAATTGTTCATAAATATTGTCCACCAGGAAAGTACTGTAGTCGAACTGAGTGGTGGGTCTCTCATCGGTGGAAAAAATGGATAGAAAACCCAATATGGGTTCATCCACCCATTGATCCGAAAAATATCCCAGCAGAGCATAGAGCGACGATATGACCTAGTTTCCCTTCACTAAGAACAGGGAGGAAGGATACGAGGGATTTGTCTTGGGGAGATGAGCGGCCTATCGGAGAAAAAACTCAAAAATATAAGCTCTTTGGGGAAATGATGGTTTCTGGTATAGTTCTATGATGACTTCAAGATTGAAAGGGGAGGAGGATTCAGCTCTGGGTATCTGGATCATCTCATCGATGGCTTCAGGTGTAATAAAAAAAAGATTCTCTCCTGATGAAGATACTATGGCTATCTGGTCGGGAATGTAGTGGGCTTGGCATTTGAGGGTGAATTCAGGGAAATGGTGAACCTGGGGGAAAATATACAAGGGGAGGTTTGATTCCCAGAGTCTAATTTCATCACTTTGGTCCAAGAAAATGTCCTTTATCCATGACTGTAAATCTGTGAAGTCGAATTCGCATTTGGTATCTAGGATTAAATGATCTTTATCAGCCAAATGAATCCTGTCCAGATCAACAGTAGGCGGGAGGAAAGGATTTTCCTCAACTTCTGTCTTCTTTAATTTTGGTGCCATCACTATCAAAATACCTTCAAGTAAAACAAAAAGTTAGCAGGGACGATTGTGGCTTTGGACATCTGACTGAAATGGAGAGGAAATGGGGAAAAAATACTCTCTGGTGTGACGACAGGGTAAATGATGGGGGAAAGAAGGGTGAAAGGTAGTTTTGAGCAAACAGATACTCGTTGGGTGCAGAAGACAGCTCAGCGGGCTAACGGATAAGTTAGCCTGTAATAAATTGCCAACGGGTCATTTGGAGTGTGAGATGGCAGGTGACAATGAATGAAAAATATGACTGAGTGACATGGAGGGAGTTGATTGGGACTTGACCATGGTGAAGGAACTTGTGACAGGGTGAAAATACTGACAGAGTAATGAGATGTGATCTTTAGGGGAAAACGTGGAAGATGACGTCATGGGGGGATAGGGTATGTCAGACCGTGGTAAGCAGTGGGAGTCTGAACCGATGGATTCCTTCCACGTAGAGGAAAAGGGGCCCGCTAGAAGAAAAATCCATTCCGGACCCCCCCCCTCTCCATTAAAAACAGATCGGTTGGGGGGGTCCAAAAAACACCATGAGTCGTCCATCAGTGCGCCTGCTCCTGGACCGTAGATCTGTGCACGGTGTTTAAACCACATTCCGGACCCCCCCCCACCATTAAAATCAGAATGGTTGGGGCGGGTTCATAATTCAATCTCGATCGTCGATCCAAGCATTGTCACCTCAGCCGTTGAGATGCGCACTTTCGTTATCTCTGATTTCGGACCCCCCCACCCCACCGTTAAAGGTAGAATGGTCGGGGGGGTCCGGAAAAACTTGTCAACCGTAGATCTGGGCGCCAGCATCTCATCCGTTCATTTGTGCATTGTTTTTAATCTGTGAGCGCAAAATCATATTTTCTTCAAAACTTAGGATAAGTGCATCATGTGGGTTTTCCCAAAATTTTCCTTGTTTTCATCACCATAGGGTTAGACATCAAACCTTTAAACCTCAAAGATATTGTTCAACATCGATCATTATGCATGTTTTATTGGGATAAAGCAAACTATCCTATGTTCTAACCTAATTACCTAAGACAATTAGCCCAGATTAAACTGTTGGACTAAGAAATTACTCTATCCTGGGGTTATTTGACCAAGATTAGGCAGTTTGGTCAAAGTTATTCACTAGCTAACCTAAATCACTTGGATAAGATTAAACAGTTTAGCCAAGCTCAGTCACTACTCCTATCAACATCAATTTAAAGGACTTGGCCATGTTTAAACTGTATGAACCAAGTCACTTTTATTGCATGGGGCTTTATCCAATTTCTTTTATGCCCTCTTTTATTCTTTTTCTTTCTCTTTTTCTTTTCTTTTCTTTTTCTTTTTCTTTTCTTTTCTTTTTGTTTTTCTTTTCTTTTTCTCAAATTATTTGCAGAATGGAAAATCATTTGAAAAACAAGACACTAAAGTGATAACATTTCAGTCACCAGTTGATCCTATAAACTATAGGGTTATAACAACAGCTCCACCTGGGGATGGTACTCTCCTTGTGAAGTGCCAAGAATCCTGCTTCCTAATGTTCTGAAAAAATTTCTTCACAGTTGCCTTTGTTGTTTGATTTGTTTTATTTTTGAAAATTTGATGATAATGTTCAGTGGATTAGGGCCTTCTCTGATGGCTTCAACCATCTGATCAAAGTTATTCACTCAAAACTTATAAGCAAAATGAAATGATTTGTACAATGGAAAGGGGTGACCAAAAGGTCCCTACTAAGGAGGTGAATAGTGCTTCAACATTCTGCCATTCACAGGTCCTCCTGGCAGATTGGTCCCATCACTGTTTTTTAGTAGGAAGCCATTATTTCCTCTAAATGTTTGAATCATGTAAGGTCCCTTCCATAAACTGTCGAATTTTCCATGCTTCCCCTTATCTTCATTTCAGGCATCCCATCTCAGAACCAAATCACCAAGCTCAAAGTCATATTCTTTAGTTCTTTTGTCGAAGATTTTTTTAATGCTCTCCTGGACAACCTGAGTTTTGTTGTATGCTTCTTCTCTAGACTGTTGCAAATGGATCATCTAGTTTATCGTTCTTTGGGAGTCGTTCAGCTTGGCTTGCATCTCTTGCAGCAGTTTCATGATAGGAACCCCTAATAAGGTAGGAAAAACCACTTCAGTGCCATAGACCAACTGATATGGGGACATACCAATGGACCTCTTGGTGGTCAGTCTGTCGGCCCACAGTGTGAAAACTAGCTTGTTATGCCATGACTTTTTGTTTTCTTGCAATGCCTTCTTAATAATGTTCACCAGGGTTTTATTGGATGACTCCGCCAGCCCCTTTCCCTGAAGGTAATAGGCTATGGAATGCCCCAAACCAATATGATACTGGTTGCAAAAATCTATGAGCTTCTTAGATCGAAAAGTAGTTTCATTGTCAGTTATAATCTTTCTAGGATAACCAAAACGAGACAAGATATTATTTTCTAGAAATTTAATAATGACAGAATCAATAGCTTGCCTGCTTGGTACAGCTTCAATCCATTTTGTGAAATAGTCTGTAGCAGTGAGAATACACATGTGTTGGCCTAAAGAGGGAGGATGTATTTCTCTGATAAAGTCTAATCCCCATTGCTGGAAAGGAGCTTCAACAGAGATTGGCTTCAGGGGAAAAGNAAAAATATGACTGAGTGACATGGAGGGAGTTGATTGGGACTTGACCATGGTGAAGGAACTTGTGACAGGGTGAAAATACTGACAGAGTAATGAGATGTGATCTTTAGGGGAAAACATGGAAGATGACGTCATGGGGGGGCAGGGTATGTCAGACCGTGGTAAGCAGTGGGAGTCTGAACCGATGGATTCCTTCCACGTAGAGGAAAAGGGGCCCGCTAGAAGAACAATCCATTCCGGACCCCCCCCTCCATTAAAAACAGATCGGTTGGGGGGGT
>JZKD02S1962680.1:0-32064 GCA_000966675.3 Picea glauca
TAGATGTAAAAACAACTTTTCTCCATGGGGATTTGGAGGAAGAGATTTATATGCAGCAACCACAGGGGTATGAGGTCAAAGGAAAGGAGAATTTGGTATGCAGGTTGAAGAAGAGATTGCATGGCCTAAACAAAGGTAGTGGTATTTGAAGTTTGACAGGTTTATGACAAAACAAGGTTATAATATATGTCATTCTGATCACTGTGTTTATTTTAAAATGCTAGAAAATGGAAGCTATATTATCTTGGTATTGTATGTAGATGACATACTTGTTTCAGGGTCTAATATGCAGGATATAAATGTTCTCAAGAAGAAATTAGCTAATTCATTTGCGATGAAGGATTTGGGTGCTGGAAAGAAAATCCTTGGTATGAGAATAATAAGAGACAGGAAAAATCACAAATTGACATTGTCTCAGGGTGAGTACATAGAGAAGGTGTTGGAGAGGTTTAGAATGCAGAATGAAAATCCAGTTAGTACACCTTTGTCCAGCCATTTCAAATTAAATAAGTAAATGTGTCCCAGGACACATGAGGAGATATAATACATGTCTAGGGTCTCTTATTCATAAGAAATTGGAAGCTTGATGTATGCGATGGTTTGCACAAGACCAGATATTGCACATGCAGTGGGAGTTGTGAGTAGGTATATGAAAAATCCATGTAAAGAACATTGGAAGGCAATAAAATGGATTCTCAGGTATTTGAGAGGTACTGCTACTCATGCATTATGTTTTGGAGGTTTAGACACTTTTCTACAGGGATATGTTGATTCACATATGGCAGGTGATAAAGATAGCAGGAGGAGCACCACAGGGTATGTTTTTACTATAGGTGGAACATCAATAAGTTGGATTTCAAAACTACAAAAGGTTGTTGTACTATAAACAATAGAAGTAGAGTATGTTGCTGCTACAGAGTCTAGTAAAGAAATGATTTGGTTACAAAGGTTTAAGGAGGAATTGGGAAAGAAGCATGAGAATAGTAGGTTGTATTGTGACAATGAGAGTGCCATTCACATTGCAAAGAAATCAACCTTCCATTCGAAGACTAAGAATATACAGTTGAGGTACCATTTCATACGATCCATCTTGGAAGATGGACATTTGAAGTTGAAAAATATACACACTAGCCAGAATCCTATAGACATGTTAACAAAGGGAGTAACCAAGGAAAAACTGAATTCTTGCTTAGTTTCAGTTGGTCTTCAAGAATGAAGGTGAAGATGAGAAATTTTCCAGGTCCAAGAAGGTTCATATTCCAGTAGATACAACAATAGTGGAATTGTTAAGATCAATATCCTAGTGGGAGATTGTTGGTTGTGGAGCTTGATTATCTTCCTGATTCAGAGGTCTTTATTTTCAACTGTGTTTATACCCCATGAATACTTTACACCCTATAATAATGTAATATCATCCACGTCGAGGAGTGCAGGGAGGGTTACCCCCCCTACGGGGTCCGAGGGGGCTATCCCCTCGGCTGGGGGGTCCGGGGCAAGCGAGCTCTCGGTGGGGGTTCGAGGATGAATCCCGTGAAGGAAAAATTGCCTTGTAAATGTATATTGTAATTTCATTGTAAATATGGACCGTTCATTATAAGGTCATAGATCTAATGATAGAAGTTACGTTAAGGTTTTTTCCCATAGAAGGAAACCCTCTTTTATGAGGGAAATGTATTGCGGCTATGTATTATAGCAAATNAAACAACTTTTCTCCATGGGGATTTGGAGGAAGAGATTTATATGCAGCAACCACAGGGGTATGAGGTCAAAGGGAAGGAGAATTTGGTATGCAGGTTGAAGAAGAGATTGCATGGCCTAAAGAAAGCTCCAAGGTAGTGGTATTTGAAGTTTGACAGGTTTATGACAGAACAAGGTTATAGTATATGTCATTTTGATCACTGTGTTTATTTTAAAATGCTAGAAAATGGAAGCTATATTATCTTGCTATTGTATGTAGATGACATACTTGTTTCAGGGTCTAATATGCAGGATATAAATGTTCTCAAGAAGAAATTATCTAATTCATTTGCGATGAAGGATTTGGGTGCTGGAAAGAAAATCCTTGGTATGAGAATAATAAGAGACAGGAAAAATCACAAATTGACATTGTCTCAGGGTGAGTACATAGAGAAGGTGTTGGAGAGGTTTAGAATGCAGAATGAAAATCCAGTTAGTACACCTTTGTCCAGCCATTTCAAATTAACTAAGGAAATGTGTCCCAGGACACATGAGGAGATATAATACATGTCCAGGGTCTCTTATTCATAAGCAATTGGAAGCTTGATGTATGCGATGGTTTGCACAAGACCAGATTTTGCACATGCAGTGGGAGTTGTGAGTAGGTATATGAAAAATCCATGTAAAGAACATTGGAAGGAAATAAAATGGATTCTCAGGTATTCGAGAGGTACTGCTACTCATGCATTATGTTTTGGAGGTTTAGACACTTTTCTACAGGGATATGTTGATTCGCATATGGCAAGTGATAAAGATAGCATGAGGAGCACCACAGGGTATGTTTTTACTATAGGTGAAACATCAATAAGTTGGATTTCAAAACTACAAAAGGTTGTTGTACTATCAACAATAGAAGTAGAGTATGTTGCTGCTACAGAGTCTAGTAAAAAAATGATTTGGTTACAAAGGTTTAAGGAGGAATTGGGAAAGAAGCATGAGAATAGTAGGTTGTATTGTGACAATGAGATGCCATTCATATTGTAAAGAAATCAAACTTCCATTCGAATACTAAGAATATACAGCTGAGGTACCATTTCATACGATCCATCTTGGAAGATGGACATTTGAAGTTGAAAAATATACACACTAGCCATAATCTTATAGACATGTTAACAAAGGGAGTAACCAAGGAAAAACTGAATTCTTTCTTAGTTTCAGTTGGTCTTCAAGAATGAAGGTGAAGATGAGAAATTTTCCAGGTCCAAGAAGTTTCATATTCCAGTAGATACAACAATGGTGGAATTGTTAAGATCAATATCCTAGTGGGAGATTGTTGGTTGTGGAGCTTGATTATCTTCCTGATTCAGAGGTCTTTGTTTTCAACTGTGTTTATACCCCATGAATAATTTACACCCTATAATAATGTAATATCATCCACGTCAAGGAGTGCAGGGAGGGTTACCCCCCCTATGGGGTCCGAGGGGGCTATCCCTTCGGCTGGGGGGTCCGGGGCAAGCGAGCTCTCGGTGGGGGTTCGAGGGTGAATCCCACGAAGGAAAAATTGCCTTGTAAATGTATATTGTAATTTCATTGTAAATATGGACCGTTCATTATAAGGTCACAGATCTAATGATAGAAGTTATGTTAAGGTTTTTTCCCATAGAAGGAAACCCTCTTTTATGAGGGAAATGTATTGTGGCTATGTATTATAGAAAATATTATATTCCAAGAGAGGAGACTGTGAGAGAAAGAAGAGGAAGTTACAACATGTTTTCTGTAGGTTGTATCCCTTCATTTGTTGGATAATAATAAAGGAAGGACCTAGAAATTTCTCTGGTGTACGTAGCCCACACTGGGTGAACCACATATATCTGTGTCTCTACTATATTGTGTATCTTGTGTTTTATTTATGCATTTATTTTATTTTATTGCTCTATGATCCTGTTTTTCTAACAATTATTACTTTGGGAGATCAAGTCTACAGGGTATCGGAGGAATTCCCAAATATTGCGGTCTCTTTGATCTCTGCGAAGCAGTGAAGAAAGGTGGTTTCTCAGACCAAGATATTTTTCCTCTGTATGGTTCGATAAGAAGGTGAAAAAAACATCACTGCAAGACATATTTGCCTCTCCTATTGGGGTGCCTGTGCACTGTCAGGTAAAGCACTCAATTGATATGACACCCAATGTTCCTTTGCCTAACGACTATGTATATAGGCATTCTATTATGGATAATGAATAAATCAAACACTAGATCCAAGAGATGATTATGAAAGGCCACATCATACCAAGATCCTCACATTACCAGAGCCCAACCATTCTAGTACAAAAGAAGGATGGGACATGGTGACTTTGTATTAATTACAAATCTCTGAACAAGGTCACAGTAAAGAAATTGTACCTAATTCCCCAGATTGATGATCTTCTTGATCAGCTCAAGGGAGCCAAGTTTTTCAGTAATATTGATATGAAGTCAGGTTATCAACATGTGTTGATTGAACAAACTAATGTGTGGAAGACAACCTTCAAGTCCAACTAACGCCTCTTTGAGTGGTTGGTCATGATTTTCATCTTGACTAATGCCCCAACCACATTCATGTGGATGATGGATGATATATTATGGTAATTTAAAAAATACTTTGTGGTTTTATATTTGGATGAAATCCTTGTCTTCAACAAGAATTGGGAGGAACATTTGGAGCATATTCACCTGGTATTGGGCACCTTGCAACAACACAAGTTATATTCCAATTTGAAGAAGTTTTCCTTCGACATGTAGAGAATCCAATATTTGGGATAAATTGTGGATGAGTAGGGTGTACATGTGGATCCATCCAAGATCCAATTCATCCACGATTGGTTGAACCCAAAAACCATGACTGTGCTTTGCAACTTCTTGGGCCTTGCTAACTTGTATTGACGATTTGTGTTAGGGTTCTCTCATATTGCTTGGAATCTAATCTAGGTGACCAAGGGTGGTGCAAAGACCAAGTCTGTGTGGTCCACGCCCCAACATAAATCATTCAAGGATATGAAATCCCACCTCTGCTATGAAGAAATCCTCATTTTGCTAGACCTGCAATGACCATTTAAGATTGAGATAGGTGCTTTAGATTATGCTATCAGTGTAGTCTTCACTCAACATGGGTATATAATAGCCTATCACAATGAAAATCTATTTGACATTGTTTGAAGATACCCCACCTATGAAAAAGAGATGTACTCCATTGTGCATGCATGTTTAAAGTGGAAGAATTACATTTTGGGGAAGGAAATGATCATCCACATAGATCACATGCCTCTGCAATTCATTCAAACACAAGGAAAGTTACAAAATGATCGCCATTAGAATTGGTCCACATAACTGCAACAATTCCACTTGAATATCAAGTACAAGAAGGGTAGCACCAACCATGTCACATATTTCCTCAGTTGACCCTCGATGGAAACGCTAACCATAGTTCTTAACTCCTGTGGACATGAGACATCTAGATGGCCATACTTATACAATGATGACTCTTACCTTTCTACTTTCTATCATACATTGAAAAACTGTTACCTACTTTCATCTCGAGGATGGATTATTATGCCATATGAGCCATCTCTGTGTTCCTTCAAGAAAGCATGAAACACTGATATGAGAAGCTCATTATAATGAGGCAACGAGGCATTTTGGTGTAGAAAAGACAATGGAACTACCGCAAAATCATTTTATTGGCCGAAGCTTTGACAAGATGTTCATAAGTACATCAGATTCTACACTTCCTGTGCCATTTCCAATCCTTCCATCAAGAATTAGGGGCTATACACCCCTTTTCCTACTCTGGATAGGCCTTGTGAGTCCATATCCATGGACTACATGTCTAGTATTCCTTCAACCAAGCATGGGAATTAATGTGTCTTCATGGTCATTGATCGATTCTTTAAGATGGAAATTTGGCACCCTGTAAGAAGAACATCACAACCAAGGTCACTGCCAAGCTCTTCTTCACACATGTTTGGGTTCATTTTGGGCTACCAAAAACTATTATCTCCAACATAGACAACATATTACTGAGAACCTTTTGGTCCAACCTATGGTTGATGATGGACACCAAGATGGACAAATCGACTACCTTCCACCCACATAATGATTGACAAACAAAGGTAGTCAATAGGATGATTGTCCATATCATGTGAATGCATACTTCCAAACATCCACACACATGGAATGGAAGCCTTCCTTATATTCAACATAGCTACAATATATACCTCCACAACTCTATTGGCCATAGTGCTTTTCAGGTGTGCTTTGGGTTCCAACCATTGTCCCCCATAGACCTAGCTCTTCCCATTGCAACCACACAGGAAGAGTCCTCCCATGCTCATACAGAGGCTAATCGGGTAGCCAAATTTGTTGAGCACATCCAACAAATCCAACAACAAATTCATGATATTGTGTAGAAATCCAATGGAAAGTACAAGCAGTGCCATGATCAACATCGAGTACCACATAAATTTCAGGTGGGAGATAAGGTCTGGTTGCATTTACAGAAAGAGCACCTCATAGGACCCCATCGAAAGATGCACCCACTCTGATACGATACTTACACCATCACCAAGGATGTGGGTGAGAATTATCTTGAATTAAGTATTCCTCCTTTCCTTGGATTTCACTCGATATTTAATGTGGAATTTCTCTACCTATATTTTCCACCTCCCCTAGACACTTTGAATGTGTCCGATCAGTTGGCTCCTATAGAAATCAATCCTTCCTACATTGAATAGGAGAAAATTCATCGAATCATGGACACAAATACAAAGGGCACCCACCAACATACTTTCAAACACTATCGAGTTGTCAAAGAAGGGAAATTTCTTCATCAGGGAAAGTGGCTCACCCAGAGTCAAGTTTAGCAGAATTTTCCTCATCTGATGTAGGCCTAACCCTTTCCCAATGCTTGCTAGAATTTTCCCTAAATATTCCTCTCACGAATCATTTAAAAAACATTCTTTAAGAGCATATCCATAGGTTCACTAGTGAAACACGTGGACATTCATGACTTTCCTCACTGCAACCCTTGGATGCCCTCATTTTTGGTGAAAAATAAAATAATCCCATGTTTTCGGGCGAGTTTTTTGGTTGGGCTCATTTCCCAACAACCCTTTCTTCTACACAACGAAATTCAACTCCACAAACCTCTTTGGGAAGATATAAAACAACCATAGAGGGATAAATAGGACAATACAAGTCCCTTGGTGCAAAGTTATGTTGCCAGCATCTGGCAAGCCTCCTTTTCCTATATTCTCTGAGAAACATCCCCTTTAATATGGAAACTCCTTTTCCAGAGCTTCTTTCTCCTTTTATATGACTATAGGGTGTCTCCTTATCCCTATATGAGTAATTGATAGAATTTTTTATCGGTTTAGTTTATGCTTGAATATTTCTGGAGAAACCCAGATAGTTGGCTTCAAGATGGTGCCTAAGGATGGACAAGGTTGTAACTTACCTTTTCCACTTGCTGGTAATAAAAGAGCTTGTTTTCCCCAAAATTTGTCTTAATTGTACATTCATATGTATGCTTACTTTCAATTTGACATATTAGATGCACATGTTTATGATCGTATAACTACTTTCGTCGCAACCCTAGTTTTGTATCTGTCTTGTAGGTTAATTCCAACAGAAGATGAGGATTTCTTCGACGAATTGAAGCAGGGATCGACATGAAATGAGAGAACAAAGTGCACCTTATTTTATCCTCTCTATCCCTACCTTCTCCTAAATAAAGTAGTTATTTTCTTTGATTTTTGTGTGGTTGTCACGTTGGGGAGACAATTATCTCTTTCACTTGGTATTTCTCTGCTGTGATTATGACCCACAATCAAAGGGGGAAAATCCCTTAAAAAATTATGTGCGTTGAAGCATGCAAGGAAGGACTTGGTGGAGTCCTTATTCATAATGGGCATGTGATTTTATATGAGTCAAGGAAGTTAAAAGAGCATGAGAGACACTATGTTACTCATGATTTAGAATTGGCAACCATAGTTCATTCCTTGAAGATGTGGTAGCACTATCTCATGGGAATAATATTTTAGCTAAGGACATGTCATAGTGGCTTGAAATATTTGTTTGGACAACCAAATTTGAATGCCAAAAAAAGAATATGGTTGGAATTCCTCAGTGAGTATAACTTTGTTATAAAACATATCAAAGGAAAGGAGAAAAAGGTGATTGATGCACTCAGTGGGAGGGTGCATGAGATGCATGCTACATCCATTATAATGTACAAATATGATTTGAAAGACAAAATTTTAGAAGCTGCAAAATCATATCAACATTATATGGAAACAAAGGAAAAATTATAGCATGGTAATTTGCAGCAGAAAATCGAAGATTATGAGCTAAGGAAGGATGGAATCCTCATGCACAGGTGCAACATTTATGTGCCAAATTCTCAAGAGTTCAAAATATGGTGATAAGATAAATGCATAATGTGTTGTATGTTGGGAACCTAGGGTGCCAAAAAACAATTGTAGCTACGAAGAACCAATATTTTTGGCCAGGTATAAAGAAAGAGGTGGCTGATTATATAGACATATGTTTATAATGTTATAAGGTCAAGGATGAGCATATAAATCTAGTTGGTTTGCTACTACCATTGTCCCTTATTGAGTGGAAATGTGAAGTGGTGACAACTGATTTCATCACCAATATGCCTAGAACAATGAAGCAACATGATACCATTATGGTGGTAATGGATAAGCTCACTAAATATGCTCATTTTATTCTAGTGAAGCTAACTCATAAGAAAGATAAAATTGCAGATATTTATATGAGGGAAATTTCCAAGATTCATGGGGTGTCTTATTGGACAATTGGTTGTCATTTATTTCAACCCTTAGATCATTTGATATACCCCATAGTTGTGATCAATATTGATGGTGAGTTAGTTTTCATTGATGTCAACATATGTATTGGGTGCATTTAATGAAGTCTACATGAAGCCCCAGACATGTGGTCATGTAAGCTAAAGTTTTTTGAGGAATAAGGACATGAAGGACAATTAAAATTTAGGTAACACACTCATAAATGGATATTTCTTGTCGTACCATTTTCCGTGATAGGTGGAACGTTGCGCAGTTCCTCGTGGTTGAGTAGTTATGAGTTCATGAAGTTGGAAGTGCCAAAGACGGGTTAAGAGGCCCTTGTGTAATCCCCAAATATGGGTTAAAAATCCCCTATGGAATCCCCAAAGATGGGTTAAGAATCCCCTAATTGGTTGCAAGTCATTAATGAAAGGGTAAAGTTGTTGTAACAAGAAAGTTCAAGAAAACCTAAAATTAAGGAAAGAGGTTACTTATAAAAAGTATATATACACCTCAAGAAGTCACTCATAAGTACATTCAAACACACATTCTATTGAATATACTCTATGTGAGTAAGTTATTCTTATCTGAGGTAACCAAGGATATCTAAGGAATTTTTTAGAGGGATGATCAAGTGAATAAGGGATAAATTCCAAGGGAGGATGAAGTCTGTTGGTAGCTCCACAATATTTTCACCTTTTAAATTGACAAAGAAAAATCCTTGTAGCTACCTACGCTTTGTCACAAGTATTGCTATTTGAAGGTGACTTTTCGGCTGTAAGAGGTCGTGTCGATTGTTCTTTTTCTTTTCATTTTCATGCTTCACTCATGAATGAAATCATGAATGAAGCGTTATGATCGTAATGCGAATTGTATCTAAGGCTTATGTCTCAAGAAGGGTTGATGTTCTTACAAATATTTTAATGAGTGTTGTTTTGCTTTGAAGACTATCATATATCAATAAAACCTCTGTGATAAGTTTCTCATTCGATTATGAGATATATCTTGAGTTTTTGATAATACACCAAGAATTGATTGCAATTAGACTATGTTTTTGTTTTGTTATGATTCTTGGTAGATCTTTTTTCTTATCATTATGATTTGGTTTGTAAAACATATATTCTCCTAACCTTAGAAAATCAACTCCACCCTTTACATAATGATGAGATTCAAATACACCCGGTCATACCCTATACTCTGTTGGGGGTGGCAGTCTAAAAGAGACAGATCCATCATTTCAAGTTAAGTCTTGGGCTTCATTTTGTACTCTTGGAAATTCATTACACAATTAAGTAAATTTGCTATTTAAATATATCTACAATAGTTACGTCATATGTATGTACATATATATGGTAATTAGTAATTAGTTAGTTACTTCATTCTTTTTTTTTTATTTAGGACTTTTAGATTGGCTAATGGAGCCATTAAACCCATCAGAATGAGTTACACCAAACGACTTGGGTTATTTGGACAACCTCAGACCATACTCATTCTTCCAATTGACGGACGATTATTTTTGCCCATCAACAAATGGTGCTAAAAGGAGGGTCTGAATACAATTGATGGCATGTGGAAGTCGCAAGACTCCTCCACCACACACTCTCTCCACTATAGTAATAAGGAGTCATTCTGAAAACAACGTTACCTCTCAAACCACAACTACCTCAAACAAAAATCCCCAGATTACCGTTGATCTAGTAACACCAAAGCCTCAAGGGTCCGACGTACAAGAAATTGTTCGTCAGTCACTTTTAAGGACACACAGTGCTTTGGCCCGTATCATACAATCTAGTCGGCCACTGAATCAACCTCTAGATTTCTCTAATCTCAGAGATCAAATTGAAGGCACTGGTATGATTTTAAATCCCACAGATTCTGACCATACCCCTACTCTTGGAGACAGAGGATCCAATATCCCACCTTCGCCACCTCATTCATCTCCTTCCCTTTCAGAAGGAGAATCCTCTGACGAAGGAAGTGTGTCATCTGAACAATCTCAGCCTGTGACACCACCTACACCCATGGAAAATCAAAACAATCCTGCCAGACCTTGGCTCGACCAAGATTCTATGGCCATACCCGGATCCCAATACCCTTTACCAAAACACCCAGAGAAATGGTTACCTAAGTTTGATCCTGATTCTAAACAAGTCACTGAAGATCACATAAAAACATTCATGCTAGCCATTAGACTCCGAAGTGTAGAACATGAAGATGTAGTATGTAGAATTTATCTTTACACATTTGAGGGAAATGCCTATACATGGTATTTCTACCAACAACCTCACATCATTGTATAGTGGGACAAATTCGAGTCATGTTTCCTAGAGAATTTTGGAGATGATAAATCTCCTGAAGTCTTAGTCATGGAACTCTCTAGCTTAAAGATGAACCCTAAGGAGAAAGTAAGAGATTTTAACCAAAGGTTCCTCATGTTAAAAAATCGAATCCTCATTGCGGAAAACCTCATTGTGGCATATTAAACCAAAGATCTACACTAGAATGTAGCAATTTGGGTTAAAAGGTCTAAGAAGTCAACTTTACTAGAAGCTTTCAAGGAGGCAAGCCAAATCAAAAAAGATATTTTTAGCCTAAAACATAATCTTAGTAATGAGGCAGAGATAACCCCATCTTCTAAGAAGAAAATATAAATTCTTCCTAGTCTTCCCCAAACCAAAACTCTATCAGAAACCTCAGATTTGGAAAGTTTACAAAAGGTCGTCCAGAAATTATCAAATCAAGTCGTAGACTTGAGGAGAGAAGCCGAAGAATCATCTTCAAGAAAAGGAAGTTACAAACCTCCTTTTAGAAAACCTTTTCCCTCAAACCGACCAAACCCAACCCCCGAGGGTCTGAATTTTGAAATCTTACAAAACGCTATATAGACTATCCTTGAAGTACATGATAACTTAGTGCCCCCTGAGAATTATGAAGATGTGGTTGAAGAGGAAACACCTGAAGAAGAGGAAACATCTCCCAATATCTCCGGGCATTTTTTCGACAGTATTTTTCAAGCCAATTTTGAAACTGTCCATCCTTACAATACCAGAAGCAAAACTCAGAGTAAATCCTCTTCCGAAATAAGTACTAATGTGCCTCAGAAACAATTTAAACAAACTCAAACAAAATAGAATTTAGTAGTCCCAAGTTTAGAATATGATTTGATCGAAGACCTAAAGAAACTTAGAGCTAATATTTTTGTTTATGAACTTTTGAAGTTTCCTTTTCTTCTACAGAAAATGCTTCAGAACATTGAAGAAAATAGTAAAAACAACAATCTGAACAACAAGAAAATTGCAGAAATCAGTCTTAAAACAACTCAAAAGGTCCCTACTAAAACAACACCTGAACCCTTAGATAAAAGGGACCTCACCGAAAAAAATGTATCAAATTCAGATAAAGTAATTTCAGGGACAACGACTAAAAATCAACAAAGTTCTGCTGTTAATACTCGCAAAAATGTCCCACCTTTTTTATTAACTTTTGAAATTTTCAATAGAAATGTACATAATTGCATGGTAGATTCTATCGCATCATCAAATGTTATGCCTTTGTTCGTCTGCCAAAAAATAAATGTTGAAGTTCAACCTTCTAGTCTTAAAATCATTCAGCTTGATCAGACACATGTTAAGGTAATTGGTGAACTAAAGAATGTACTTGTTAGGCTATCCTCTAATCCTAAGGTTCACCAAATTATTGATATCATTGTTGTTGACATCCCTAAAGTGTATGGTTTATTCTTAAGCAGGGATTGGTCCAAACAATTGCATGGATACTTTGCGACAGACTGGTCTCATTTGTGGCTACCAGAGAATGGAAATCCAAACAGAATTAGGATTAATCGTGAGCGTTACCTCAAGCACACCGTGATGGATTTGAATGACGCTAATGAACCATTTGATGCTTCCACTAATTCACTCGAAATGCAAGGAATGAACACCTTTTTCAATAAATTCATGGCTGAAACTTTCATCATCACTGATCCAGAACAACAGTCGGAGCTCACGACATACACATAGTCAACAACTTTACCAAATGTGCCAAACACTACCGACGAAGCTCACATATGGTCTCTCTACTTCGATGGATCCAAATCTAAAGAAGGAGTTGGTGCAGGATGTGTACTCATTGGCCTGGTAGGTAATAAAACTTTGATCACCTATCGATTAGAGTTTGAATGTACAAACAACACCACCGAATATGAGGCACTTTTGCAAGGACTCAAGAAAGCGGTATATATGAACGTACATAACTTAATGGTATTCACTGATTCAGAAATTGTGGTTAGATAGGTAATAAATTCCATACATTTCCTGTCACCACACCTGAAAAGTTATCAAGCCGAGGTATGGAATATAATGCACAAGTTTTATGCATTTAACATCAATTCCATTATGATATTAAACAATTCAGAGGATGATTTATTAGCTAACGTCGCTTCCAATTTTTTTCCCACAGAAGGTCTTTATCCAAATGCATTTTCAATTGAGTTATTGTTCAGACCATCAGTCCCAGACAATTTCATTAACTGGAGAGTGTTTGATGATGATCAACATATCATTATTTTTTTGCACATGGAGGACACCTTCCAAGGTGCAGTTATTGATAAAGGTACCCACGATGAAGATCTCTGCAATTTTACGGTAATATTAGACTCGAGGTCTCCCGAATCAACATCGGATCTGGTAAATTCTATCCCTAAATCCATGGTAAGATTAGAAAATCTTTATTATTTGCATGACAAATTCAGAAAATCAGTAAATTGTAAAACAAACAGTTCTTCCTTGACCCATAAAAAGGCAAATCTAGGGACTAAATATAATCCACAATGTATTAATTTGGGAACAGGATGTTCCAAGCAAGAGAAGTCTTCTTTTATAAATATGTTTATAGAATTCAAGGATGTCTTTTCTTGGACATACGATGATTTAAAAACTTTTGACCCTAACATTATACAACACATCATCCCCATGAAACCCCAGGCTCAACCTTTTCAGCAGAAGCTGATAAATATGCACCCTAAGCTGGAACCGATGGTCAAGAAAGAACTAAACAAACTATTGAATGAAAATATAATCTTCCCAGTAAGACACACACAATGAGTGTCCAATGTCGTCCCTGTAAGGAAGAAAAGTGGTGAAATTTGACTCTGTGTCGATTTTCGGAACATGAACCGAGCATCTGACAAAGACAATTATTCTGTTCCTCCAATGGAACAAATTCTCCAACAGGTATTTGGTTTCGAAAGACTGTCACTTATAGACAGTTTTTTAGGATACGACCAGGTCCTCATGTCTCCCCCAGACCAGTTAAAAACCACTTTCCATACCCCATGGGGTACTTACGCCTACAGGAAAATGCCTTTTGGGCTTATAAATGCTAAGGCCACTTTCCAGAGAGCAATGGATATTGCTTTTTGTGGTCTTATCAATCAATCCGCAGTGGTCTACCTTGATGATGTTACTGTTTTCTCCAGAAATAAGAAAGATCACTTACTCCACCTTAGGTCTGTCCTACAATGATGCGACAAGTACAACATATCTCTAAACCCTAAGAAGTCTATCTTTGCAGTGGAACAAGGAAAAATTCTCAGATTCATCATATCCAATAATGGGATGATCATCAATCCCGAAAGGACTCAAGCCATTGCCAAACTTCCTTCCCCCTCCTCCAAAAAATCTATGCAATTGTTTTTAGGCCAGATCAATTTTGTTAGAAGGTGTGTCCTGATTTTTTTTAGAAATGGTAAGGCCATTGCAAAAATTAATTAAAAAGGATGTTCAATATCATTGGGGACCATAGGAAAATCAATCTTTTGACTCCATCAAAAAAGGCATAGTGGAGGTTCCCTCCCTAATGAGTCCCGATTTTTCACAAGATTTCACTCTTTATGCGTTCACCTCTGATCGATATTATGCCGCTGTGTTGACCCAAAATAACAATGAAAGCAATGAAATCTCCATTTCCTTTATGAGATCAGCCTTCAAGGGAGCAGATCTTAATTACCCGACTGTAGATCAACAAGCTTGTACAATTTTCGATCATATCTACTGAAATCCAAACTAAATTCATTGTGCCTTACGCTGCTGTCAGAAACTTGTTAGTACAAAAGGAATTGGGTGAAAAATGGGAAAATTGTATGACATCATTACAAGAGTATGACCTCAAAATTACCCCTGCACAAATTGTCATAGGTCAAGGTCTATGCAAACTAGTGGCTGATTCAGTTGAAGAGAAACATAGTCAAATTAATGTCTTAACTGTAAATCAACATAGTCAAAATCAAATCTGTTGTACACAAGTTGTTGCTAATNAAAAATCACAAATTGACATTGTCTCAGGGTGAGTACATAGAGAAGGTGTTGGAGAGGTTTAGAATGCAGAATGAAAATCCAGTTAGTACACCTTTGTCCAGCCATTTCAAATTAACTAAGGAAATGTGTCCCAGGACACATGAGGAGATATAATACATGTCCAGGGTCTCTTATTCATAAGCAATTGGAAGCTTGATGTATGCGATGGTTTGCACAAGACCAGATTTTGCACATGCAGTGGGAGTTGTGAGTAGGTATATGAAAAATCCATGTAAAGAACATTGGAAGGAAATAAAATGGATTCTCAGGTATTCGAGAGGTACTGCTACTCATGCATTATGTTTTGGAGGTTTAGACACTTTTCTACAGGGATATGTTGATTCGCATATGGCAAGTGATAAAGATAGCATGAGGAGCACCACAGGGTATGTTTTTACTATAGGTGAAACATCAATAAGTTGGATTTCAAAACTACAAAAGGTTGTTGTACTATCAACAATAGAAGTAGAGTATGTTGCTGCTACAGAGTCTAGTAAAAAAATGATTTGGTTACAAAGGTTTAAGGAGGAATTGGGAAAGAAGCATGAGAATAGTAGGTTGTATTGTGACAATGAGATGCCATTCATATTGTAAAGAAATCAAACTTCCATTCGAATACTAAGAATATACAGCTGAGGTACCATTTCATACGATCCATCTTGGAAGATGGACATTTGAAGTTGAAAAATATACACACTAGCCATAATCTTATAGACATGTTAACAAAGGGAGTAACCAAGGAAAAACTGAATTCTTTCTTAGTTTCAGTTGGTCTTCAAGAATGAAGGTGAAGATGAGAAATTTTCCAGGTCCAAGAAGTTTCATATTCCAGTAGATACAACAATGGTGGAATTGTTAAGATCAATATCCTAGTGGGAGATTGTTGGTTGTGGAGCTTGATTATCTTCCTGATTCAGAGGTCTTTGTTTTCAACTGTGTTTATACCCCATGAATAATTTACACCCTATAATAATGTAATATCATCCACGTCAAGGAGTGCAGGGAGGGTTACCCCCCCTATGGGGTCCGAGGGGGCTATCCCTTCGGCTGGGGGGTCCGGGGCAAGCGAGCTCTCGGTGGGGGTTCGAGGGTGAATCCCACGAAGGAAAAATTGCCTTGTAAATGTATATTGTAATTTCATTGTAAATATGGACCGTTCATTATAAGGTCACAGATCTAATGATAGAAGTTATGTTAAGGTTTTTTCCCATAGAAGGAAACCCTCTTTTATGAGGGAAATGTATTGTGGCTATGTATTATAGAAAATATTATATTCCAAGAGAGGAGACTGTGAGAGAAAGAAGAGGAAGTTACAACATGTTTTCTGTAGGTTGTATCCCTTCATTTGTTGGATAATAATAAAGGAAGGACCTAGAAATTTCTCTGGTGTACGTAGCCCACACTGGGTGAACCACATATATCTGTGTCTCTACTATATTGTGTATCTTGTGTTTTATTTATGCATTTATTTTATTTTATTGCTCTATGATCCTGTTTTTCTAACAATTATTACTTTGGGAGATCAAGTCTACAGGGTATCGGAGGAATTCCCAAATATTGCGGTCTCTTTGATCTCTGCGAAGCAGTGAAGAAAGGTGGTTTCTCAGACCAAGATATTTTTCCTCTGTATGGTTCGATAAGAAGGTGAAAAAAACATCACTGCAAGACATATTTGCCTCTCCTATTGGGGTGCCTGTGCACTGTCAGGTAAAGCACTCAATTGATATGACACCCAATGTTCCTTTGCCTAACGACTATGTATATAGGCATTCTATTATGGATAATGAATAAATCAAACACTAGATCCAAGAGATGATTATGAAAGGCCACATCATACCAAGATCCTCACATTACCAGAGCCCAACCATTCTAGTACAAAAGAAGGATGGGACATGGTGACTTTGTATTAATTACAAATCTCTGAACAAGGTCACAGTAAAGAAATTGTACCTAATTCCCCAGATTGATGATCTTCTTGATCAGCTCAAGGGAGCCAAGTTTTTCAGTAATATTGATATGAAGTCAGGTTATCAACATGTGTTGATTGAACAAACTAATGTGTGGAAGACAACCTTCAAGTCCAACTAACGCCTCTTTGAGTGGTTGGTCATGATTTTCATCTTGACTAATGCCCCAACCACATTCATGTGGATGATGGATGATATATTATGGTAATTTAAAAAATACTTTGTGGTTTTATATTTGGATGAAATCCTTGTCTTCAACAAGAATTGGGAGGAACATTTGGAGCATATTCACCTGGTATTGGGCACCTTGCAACAACACAAGTTATATTCCAATTTGAAGAAGTTTTCCTTCGACATGTAGAGAATCCAATATTTGGGATAAATTGTGGATGAGTAGGGTGTACATGTGGATCCATCCAAGATCCAATTCATCCACGATTGGTTGAACCCAAAAACCATGACTGTGCTTTGCAACTTCTTGGGCCTTGCTAACTTGTATTGACGATTTGTGTTAGGGTTCTCTCATATTGCTTGGAATCTAATCTAGGTGACCAAGGGTGGTGCAAAGACCAAGTCTGTGTGGTCCACGCCCCAACATAAATCATTCAAGGATATGAAATCCCACCTCTGCTATGAAGAAATCCTCATTTTGCTAGACCTGCAATGACCATTTAAGATTGAGATAGGTGCTTTAGATTATGCTATCAGTGTAGTCTTCACTCAACATGGGTATATAATAGCCTATCACAATGAAAATCTATTTGACATTGTTTGAAGATACCCCACCTATGAAAAAGAGATGTACTCCATTGTGCATGCATGTTTAAAGTGGAAGAATTACATTTTGGGGAAGGAAATGATCATCCACATAGATCACATGCCTCTGCAATTCATTCAAACACAAGGAAAGTTACAAAATGATCGCCATTAGAATTGGTCCACATAACTGCAACAATTCCACTTGAATATCAAGTACAAGAAGGGTAGCACCAACCATGTCACATATTTCCTCAGTTGACCCTCGATGGAAACGCTAACCATAGTTCTTAACTCCTGTGGACATGAGACATCTAGATGGCCATACTTATACAATGATGACTCTTACCTTTCTACTTTCTATCATACATTGAAAAACTGTTACCTACTTTCATCTCGAGGATGGATTATTATGCCATATGAGCCATCTCTGTGTTCCTTCAAGAAAGCATGAAACACTGATATGAGAAGCTCATTATAATGAGGCAACGAGGCATTTTGGTGTAGAAAAGACAATGGAACTACCGCAAAATCATTTTATTGGCCGAAGCTTTGACAAGATGTTCATAAGTACATCAGATTCTACACTTCCTGTGCCATTTCCAATCCTTCCATCAAGAATTAGGGGCTATACACCCCTTTTCCTACTCTGGATAGGCCTTGTGAGTCCATATCCATGGACTACATGTCTAGTATTCCTTCAACCAAGCATGGGAATTAATGTGTCTTCATGGTCATTGATCGATTCTTTAAGATGGAAATTTGGCACCCTGTAAGAAGAACATCACAACCAAGGTCACTGCCAAGCTCTTCTTCACACATGTTTGGGTTCATTTTGGGCTACCAAAAACTATTATCTCCAACATAGACAACATATTACTGAGAACCTTTTGGTCCAACCTATGGTTGATGATGGACACCAAGATGGACAAATCGACTACCTTCCACCCACATAATGATTGACAAACAAAGGTAGTCAATAGGATGATTGTCCATATCATGTGAATGCATACTTCCAAACATCCACACACATGGAATGGAAGCCTTCCTTATATTCAACATAGCTACAATATATACCTCCACAACTCTATTGGCCATAGTGCTTTTCAGGTGTGCTTTGGGTTCCAACCATTGTCCCCCATAGACCTAGCTCTTCCCATTGCAACCACACAGGAAGAGTCCTCCCATGCTCATACAGAGGCTAATCGGGTAGCCAAATTTGTTGAGCACATCCAACAAATCCAACAACAAATTCATGATATTGTGTAGAAATCCAATGGAAAGTACAAGCAGTGCCATGATCAACATCGAGTACCACATAAATTTCAGGTGGGAGATAAGGTCTGGTTGCATTTACAGAAAGAGCACCTCATAGGACCCCATCGAAAGATGCACCCACTCTGATACGATACTTACACCATCACCAAGGATGTGGGTGAGAATTATCTTGAATTAAGTATTCCTCCTTTCCTTGGATTTCACTCGATATTTAATGTGGAATTTCTCTACCTATATTTTCCACCTCCCCTAGACACTTTGAATGTGTCCGATCAGTTGGCTCCTATAGAAATCAATCCTTCCTACATTGAATAGGAGAAAATTCATCGAATCATGGACACAAATACAAAGGGCACCCACCAACATACTTTCAAACACTATCGAGTTGTCAAAGAAGGGAAATTTCTTCATCAGGGAAAGTGGCTCACCCAGAGTCAAGTTTAGCAGAATTTTCCTCATCTGATGTAGGCCTAACCCTTTCCCAATGCTTGCTAGAATTTTCCCTAAATATTCCTCTCACGAATCATTTAAAAAACATTCTTTAAGAGCATATCCATAGGTTCACTAGTGAAACACGTGGACATTCATGACTTTCCTCACTGCAACCCTTGGATGCCCTCATTTTTGGTGAAAAATAAAATAATCCCATGTTTTCGGGCGAGTTTTTTGGTTGGGCTCATTTCCCAACAACCCTTTCTTCTACACAACGAAATTCAACTCCACAAACCTCTTTGGGAAGATATAAAACAACCATAGAGGGATAAATAGGACAATACAAGTCCCTTGGTGCAAAGTTATGTTGCCAGCATCTGGCAAGCCTCCTTTTCCTATATTCTCTGAGAAACATCCCCTTTAATATGGAAACTCCTTTTCCAGAGCTTCTTTCTCCTTTTATATGACTATAGGGTGTCTCCTTATCCCTATATGAGTAATTGATAGAATTTTTTATCGGTTTAGTTTATGCTTGAATATTTCTGGAGAAACCCAGATAGTTGGCTTCAAGATGGTGCCTAAGGATGGACAAGGTTGTAACTTACCTTTTCCACTTGCTGGTAATAAAAGAGCTTGTTTTCCCCAAAATTTGTCTTAATTGTACATTCATATGTATGCTTACTTTCAATTTGACATATTAGATGCACATGTTTATGATCGTATAACTACTTTCGTCGCAACCCTAGTTTTGTATCTGTCTTGTAGGTTAATTCCAACAGAAGATGAGGATTTCTTCGACGAATTGAAGCAGGGATCGACATGAAATGAGAGAACAAAGTGCACCTTATTTTATCCTCTCTATCCCTACCTTCTCCTAAATAAAGTAGTTATTTTCTTTGATTTTTGTGTGGTTGTCACGTTGGGGAGACAATTATCTCTTTCACTTGGTATTTCTCTGCTGTGATTATGACCCACAATCAAAGGGGGAAAATCCCTTAAAAAATTATGTGCGTTGAAGCATGCAAGGAAGGACTTGGTGGAGTCCTTATTCATAATGGGCATGTGATTTTATATGAGTCAAGGAAGTTAAAAGAGCATGAGAGACACTATGTTACTCATGATTTAGAATTGGCAACCATAGTTCATTCCTTGAAGATGTGGTAGCACTATCTCATGGGAATAATATTTTAGCTAAGGACATGTCATAGTGGCTTGAAATATTTGTTTGGACAACCAAATTTGAATGCCAAAAAAAGAATATGGTTGGAATTCCTCAGTGAGTATAACTTTGTTATAAAACATATCAAAGGAAAGGAGAAAAAGGTGATTGATGCACTCAGTGGGAGGGTGCATGAGATGCATGCTACATCCATTATAATGTACAAATATGATTTGAAAGACAAAATTTTAGAAGCTGCAAAATCATATCAACATTATATGGAAACAAAGGAAAAATTATAGCATGGTAATTTGCAGCAGAAAATCGAAGATTATGAGCTAAGGAAGGATGGAATCCTCATGCACAGGTGCAACATTTATGTGCCAAATTCTCAAGAGTTCAAAATATGGTGATAAGATAAATGCATAATGTGTTGTATGTTGGGAACCTAGGGTGCCAAAAAACAATTGTAGCTACGAAGAACCAATATTTTTGGCCAGGTATAAAGAAAGAGGTGGCTGATTATATAGACATATGTTTATAATGTTATAAGGTCAAGGATGAGCATATAAATCTAGTTGGTTTGCTACTACCATTGTCCCTTATTGAGTGGAAATGTGAAGTGGTGACAACTGATTTCATCACCAATATGCCTAGAACAATGAAGCAACATGATACCATTATGGTGGTAATGGATAAGCTCACTAAATATGCTCATTTTATTCTAGTGAAGCTAACTCATAAGAAAGATAAAATTGCAGATATTTATATGAGGGAAATTTCCAAGATTCATGGGGTGTCTTATTGGACAATTGGTTGTCATTTATTTCAACCCTTAGATCATTTGATATACCCCATAGTTGTGATCAATATTGATGGTGAGTTAGTTTTCATTGATGTCAACATATGTATTGGGTGCATTTAATGAAGTCTACATGAAGCCCCAGACATGTGGTCATGTAAGCTAAAGTTTTTTGAGGAATAAGGACATGAAGGACAATTAAAATTTAGGTAACACACTCATAAATGGATATTTCTTGTCGTACCATTTTCCGTGATAGGTGGAACGTTGCGCAGTTCCTCGTGGTTGAGTAGTTATGAGTTCATGAAGTTGGAAGTGCCAAAGACGGGTTAAGAGGCCCTTGTGTAATCCCCAAATATGGGTTAAAAATCCCCTATGGAATCCCCAAAGATGGGTTAAGAATCCCCTAATTGGTTGCAAGTCATTAATGAAAGGGTAAAGTTGTTGTAACAAGAAAGTTCAAGAAAACCTAAAATTAAGGAAAGAGGTTACTTATAAAAAGTATATATACACCTCAAGAAGTCACTCATAAGTACATTCAAACACACATTCTATTGAATATACTCTATGTGAGTAAGTTATTCTTATCTGAGGTAACCAAGGATATCTAAGGAATTTTTTAGAGGGATGATCAAGTGAATAAGGGATAAATTCCAAGGGAGGATGAAGTCTGTTGGTAGCTCCACAATATTTTCACCTTTTAAATTGACAAAGAAAAATCCTTGTAGCTACCTACGCTTTGTCACAAGTATTGCTATTTGAAGGTGACTTTTCGGCTGTAAGAGGTCGTGTCGATTGTTCTTTTTCTTTTCATTTTCATGCTTCACTCATGAATGAAATCATGAATGAAGCGTTATGATCGTAATGCGAATTGTATCTAAGGCTTATGTCTCAAGAAGGGTTGATGTTCTTACAAATATTTTAATGAGTGTTGTTTTGCTTTGAAGACTATCATATATCAATAAAACCTCTGTGATAAGTTTCTCATTCGATTATGAGATATATCTTGAGTTTTTGATAATACACCAAGAATTGATTGCAATTAGACTATGTTTTTGTTTTGTTATGATTCTTGGTAGATCTTTTTTCTTATCATTATGATTTGGTTTGTAAAACATATATTCTCCTAACCTTAGAAAATCAACTCCACCCTTTACATAATGATGAGATTCAAATACACCCGGTCATACCCTATACTCTGTTGGGGGTGGCAGTCTAAAAGAGACAGATCCATCATTTCAAGTTAAGTCTTGGGCTTCATTTTGTACTCTTGGAAATTCATTACACAATTAAGTAAATTTGCTATTTAAATATATCTACAATAGTTACGTCATATGTATGTACATATATATGGTAATTAGTAATTAGTTAGTTACTTCATTCTTTTTTTTTTATTTAGGACTTTTAGATTGGCTAATGGAGCCATTAAACCCATCAGAATGAGTTACACCAAACGACTTGGGTTATTTGGACAACCTCAGACCATACTCATTCTTCCAATTGACGGACGATTATTTTTGCCCATCAACAAATGGTGCTAAAAGGAGGGTCTGAATACAATTGATGGCATGTGGAAGTCGCAAGACTCCTCCACCACACACTCTCTCCACTATAGTAATAAGGAGTCATTCTGAAAACAACGTTACCTCTCAAACCACAACTACCTCAAACAAAAATCCCCAGATTACCGTTGATCTAGTAACACCAAAGCCTCAAGGGTCCGACGTACAAGAAATTGTTCGTCAGTCACTTTTAAGGACACACAGTGCTTTGGCCCGTATCATACAATCTAGTCGGCCACTGAATCAACCTCTAGATTTCTCTAATCTCAGAGATCAAATTGAAGGCACTGGTATGATTTTAAATCCCACAGATTCTGACCATACCCCTACTCTTGGAGACAGAGGATCCAATATCCCACCTTCGCCACCTCATTCATCTCCTTCCCTTTCAGAAGGAGAATCCTCTGACGAAGGAAGTGTGTCATCTGAACAATCTCAGCCTGTGACACCACCTACACCCATGGAAAATCAAAACAATCCTGCCAGACCTTGGCTCGACCAAGATTCTATGGCCATACCCGGATCCCAATACCCTTTACCAAAACACCCAGAGAAATGGTTACCTAAGTTTGATCCTGATTCTAAACAAGTCACTGAAGATCACATAAAAACATTCATGCTAGCCATTAGACTCCGAAGTGTAGAACATGAAGATGTAGTATGTAGAATTTATCTTTACACATTTGAGGGAAATGCCTATACATGGTATTTCTACCAACAACCTCACATCATTGTATAGTGGGACAAATTCGAGTCATGTTTCCTAGAGAATTTTGGAGATGATAAATCTCCTGAAGTCTTAGTCATGGAACTCTCTAGCTTAAAGATGAACCCTAAGGAGAAAGTAAGAGATTTTAACCAAAGGTTCCTCATGTTAAAAAATCGAATCCTCATTGCGGAAAACCTCATTGTGGCATATTAAACCAAAGATCTACACTAGAATGTAGCAATTTGGGTTAAAAGGTCTAAGAAGTCAACTTTACTAGAAGCTTTCAAGGAGGCAAGCCAAATCAAAAAAGATATTTTTAGCCTAAAACATAATCTTAGTAATGAGGCAGAGATAACCCCATCTTCTAAGAAGAAAATATAAATTCTTCCTAGTCTTCCCCAAACCAAAACTCTATCAGAAACCTCAGATTTGGAAAGTTTACAAAAGGTCGTCCAGAAATTATCAAATCAAGTCGTAGACTTGAGGAGAGAAGCCGAAGAATCATCTTCAAGAAAAGGAAGTTACAAACCTCCTTTTAGAAAACCTTTTCCCTCAAACCGACCAAACCCAACCCCCGAGGGTCTGAATTTTGAAATCTTACAAAACGCTATATAGACTATCCTTGAAGTACATGATAACTTAGTGCCCCCTGAGAATTATGAAGATGTGGTTGAAGAGGAAACACCTGAAGAAGAGGAAACATCTCCCAATATCTCCGGGCATTTTTTCGACAGTATTTTTCAAGCCAATTTTGAAACTGTCCATCCTTACAATACCAGAAGCAAAACTCAGAGTAAATCCTCTTCCGAAATAAGTACTAATGTGCCTCAGAAACAATTTAAACAAACTCAAACAAAATAGAATTTAGTAGTCCCAAGTTTAGAATATGATTTGATCGAAGACCTAAAGAAACTTAGAGCTAATATTTTTGTTTATGAACTTTTGAAGTTTCCTTTTCTTCTACAGAAAATGCTTCAGAACATTGAAGAAAATAGTAAAAACAACAATCTGAACAACAAGAAAATTGCAGAAATCAGTCTTAAAACAACTCAAAAGGTCCCTACTAAAACAACACCTGAACCCTTAGATAAAAGGGACCTCACCGAAAAAAATGTATCAAATTCAGATAAAGTAATTTCAGGGACAACGACTAAAAATCAACAAAGTTCTGCTGTTAATACTCGCAAAAATGTCCCACCTTTTTTATTAACTTTTGAAATTTTCAATAGAAATGTACATAATTGCATGGTAGATTCTATCGCATCATCAAATGTTATGCCTTTGTTCGTCTGCCAAAAAATAAATGTTGAAGTTCAACCTTCTAGTCTTAAAATCATTCAGCTTGATCAGACACATGTTAAGGTAATTGGTGAACTAAAGAATGTACTTGTTAGGCTATCCTCTAATCCTAAGGTTCACCAAATTATTGATATCATTGTTGTTGACATCCCTAAAGTGTATGGTTTATTCTTAAGCAGGGATTGGTCCAAACAATTGCATGGATACTTTGCGACAGACTGGTCTCATTTGTGGCTACCAGAGAATGGAAATCCAAACAGAATTAGGATTAATCGTGAGCGTTACCTCAAGCACACCGTGATGGATTTGAATGACGCTAATGAACCATTTGATGCTTCCACTAATTCACTCGAAATGCAAGGAATGAACACCTTTTTCAATAAATTCATGGCTGAAACTTTCATCATCACTGATCCAGAACAACAGTCGGAGCTCACGACATACACATAGTCAACAACTTTACCAAATGTGCCAAACACTACCGACGAAGCTCACATATGGTCTCTCTACTTCGATGGATCCAAATCTAAAGAAGGAGTTGGTGCAGGATGTGTACTCATTGGCCTGGTAGGTAATAAAACTTTGATCACCTATCGATTAGAGTTTGAATGTACAAACAACACCACCGAATATGAGGCACTTTTGCAAGGACTCAAGAAAGCGGTATATATGAACGTACATAACTTAATGGTATTCACTGATTCAGAAATTGTGGTTAGATAGGTAATAAATTCCATACATTTCCTGTCACCACACCTGAAAAGTTATCAAGCCGAGGTATGGAATATAATGCACAAGTTTTATGCATTTAACATCAATTCCATTATGATATTAAACAATTCAGAGGATGATTTATTAGCTAACGTCGCTTCCAATTTTTTTCCCACAGAAGGTCTTTATCCAAATGCATTTTCAATTGAGTTATTGTTCAGACCATCAGTCCCAGACAATTTCATTAACTGGAGAGTGTTTGATGATGATCAACATATCATTATTTTTTTGCACATGGAGGACACCTTCCAAGGTGCAGTTATTGATAAAGGTACCCACGATGAAGATCTCTGCAATTTTACGGTAATATTAGACTCGAGGTCTCCCGAATCAACATCGGATCTTGTAAATTATATCCCTAAATCCATGGTAAGATTAGAACATCTTTATTATTTGCATGACAAATTCAGAAAATCAGTAAATTGTAAAACAAACAGTTCTTCCTTGACCCATAAAAAGGTAAATCTAGGGACTAAATATAATCCACAATGTATTAATTTGGGAACAGGATGTTCCAAGCAAGATAAGTCTTCTTTTATAAATATGTTTAGAGAATTCAAGGATGTCTTTTCTTGGACATACGATGATTTAAAAACTTTTGACCCTAACATTATACAACACATCATCCCCATGAAACCCCAGACTCAACCTTTTCAGCAGAAGCTGAGAAATATGCACCCTAAGCTGGAACCGACGGTCAAGAAAGAACTAAACAAACTATTGAATGCAAATATAATCTTCCCAGTAAGACACACACAATGGGTGTCCAATGTCATCCCTGTAAGGAAGAAAAGTGGTGAAATTTGACTCTGTGTCGATTTTCGGAACATGAACCGAGCATCTGACAAAGAACATTATCCTGTTCCTCCAATGGAAAAAATTCTCCAATAGGTATTTGGTTTCGAAAGACTGTCACTTCTAGACATTTTTTTAGGATACGACCAGGTCCTCATGTCTCCCCCAGACCAGTTAAAAACCACTTTCCATACCCCATGGGGTACTTACGCCTACAGGAAAATGCCTTTTGGGCTTATAAATGCCAAGGCCACTTTCCAGAGAGCAATGGATATTTCTTTTTGTGGTCTTATCAATCAATTCACAGTGGTCTACCTTGATGATGTTACTGTTTTCTCCAAAAATAAGAAAGATCACTTATTCCACCTTAGGTCTGTCCTACAATGATGCGACAAGTACGACATATCTCTAAACCCTAAGAAGTCTATCTTTGCAATGGAACAAGGAAAAATTCTCGGATTCATCATATCCAGTAATGGGATGATCATCGATCCCGAAAGGACTCAAGCCATTGCCAAACTTCCTTCCCCCTCCTCCAAAAAATCTATGCAATCGTTTTTAGGCCAGATCAATTTTGTTAGAAGGTTTGTCCTGATTTTTTTTAGAAATGGTAAGGCCATTGCAAAAATTAATTAAAAAGGATGTTCAATATCATTGGGGACCATAGGAAAATCAATCTTTTGACTCCATCAAAAAAGCCATAGTGGAGGTTCCCTCCCTAATGAGTCTTGATTTTTCACAAGATTTCACTCTTTATGCGTTCACCTCTGATCGATCTTATGCCACTGTGTTGACCCAAAATAACAATGAAAGCAATGAAATCTCCATTGCCTTTATGAGCTCAGCCTTCAAGGGAGAAGATCTTAATTACCCGACTGTAGATCAACAAGCTTGTACAATTTTCGATCATATCTACTGAAATCCAAACTAAATTCATTGTGCCTTACGCTGCTGTCAGAAACTTGTTAGTACAAAAGGAATTGGGTGAAAAATGGGAAAATTGTATGACATCATTACAAGAGTATGACCTCGAAATTACCCCTGCACAAATTGTCAGAGGTCAAGGTCTATGCAAACTAGTGGCTGATTTAGTTGAAGAGAAACATAGTCAAATTAATGTCTTAACTGTAAATCAACATAGTCAAAATCAAATCTGTTGTACACAAGTTGTTGCTAATTCTTGGTTTGATGACATTAAGTTTTATATAACACACGGTTCTTCTCCTCACCATCTCGATCCAAAAAATATAAGAGCATTAAGACTAAAATATCCACCTTTCCAGCTGGTAAACGACGTATTATTCCGTAAAACATTTGATAATGTCCTTATGCGTTGCTTGGAAAGAGATGAAGCAGATAAAGTGTTATCTGAATTGCATACAGGAGAAGCTAATGGACACTTCAGTGGAGACACTATTGGTCACAAAGTATTAAGAGTTGGGTACTATTGGCCCAGGTTATTCAAATATGCCCATGCATTATGTCGTAAATGCATAATCTGCCAAAATGCTTCTGGACGAGTACAAAAGGCAACATTCCCTTTGCAACTTGTTTCTCTAGATTCTCCTTTTCAGCAGTGGGGTCTTGACATTATAGGGCCGATTAACCCCACTTCCTTGAAGTAGCATAAATACATCATTACATCGATGGATTATTTTACTAGATGGTCCGAGGTTGCACCATTAAAAGTGGTAAACACTAGTTAGGTAATATCTTTCCTTAATTCAAACATCATTACTCAATTCGATATTCTTGAATGTTTGGTCTTCGATAGTGATTCCTATTTTTCGTCCCTCGATATGAGTACTTTTTCTTTAGAAAAAGGGATAAAACTGAAATATTATTCCAAGTATTACCCCCAAGGAAACGACTTAACATAATCAACAAACAAAAACCTGATCAAAATCATGAAGAGGACAGTTTCTAAAAACCACAAAAACTGGCACAACACACTTTTTAATGCACTATGGGCTGATAGGGTGAATCCAAAAACCACTGTTGGTAATTCCCCCTTCTTTCTTGTCTACGAAAGAGAAGCAATTCTCCCTCCTCATGTCCTACTTCCCTCTCTGCAATTATCACAGAAATTTCAGGAAGAGGATTGTCCTCCTCTTGAAAGTCGCATTAACACTTTGTTGATACTAGAGGAAGTGAAAGCATGAGAAAAAGAAAGACTGGATCAACATCAATGTATTGTTAAAAGATGGTTCGATTCAAGTTATTCCTCAGATAGAACTTTGAGGTGGGAGATATGGTTCTCAAATGGGATAAACCTCATGAAGGAAAAGGGGAACATACCAAGTTCCAGAATCTGTGGTTAGGACCCTTCTTAATCGCTAAAAAACTAGGTCCCAACTCTTTTCGCCTACAGAATTTAGAGGGATAGCCAGACACCTTCCTGGTAAATGGCCAAGATCTCAAAAGGTATTTTTCATAACAAGTCCCAGATGCACCTTTTGTACATAATATTTCTGTTTTGATTTGTTTTGTTTTCTGGTTTTTGTTTCTTATTCATTTTTTTTGTTTTCATTGCTTTCCGGTTAAAACATGCCTGTATCACAGTTTGGTTCAAGGAGGGAAATGAAAATGCCTGATCTTAAACAACAGTCAAGGACTGTTAGAGCATCAATTACTGTAATTTTCTGAAACGCAGACTAGCTAAAGAAGCTTTTCTGTTCATAATTGATTTCATGGTTTCACTTTATAATTATGAGCAGACATGACCATCGTTAAAGATTTTTACACTGTCCCTGCTTTTAAAGAAATCAAATCAAGTATGCCTTCCTGTCCTCGAAAAATTAGTTTCAACAAGAAACTAATTTCAGATCATAATGAAGGTTATTAAGCAAAATTTAAAGGCTAGAAAATAACAAATGTGCCAAAGATTGAAATTTTCAGCATCACCCTGCTCTTTTGACTATCTATAAATTATATCAGATTGTGAATAGTTTTCCTGAGAGTTGTGGGAAGTTTTTGTAAACCCATTGGGATACTGAAAAGGTTTGCTGGTAGTGGGTAAATGCATGCATGATTCCAAGACAACTTCGCAGGGGTACTGAACAGGCCTACTGATAGCAAAGCAATGTCAGGTTCAAGAAAATTATCAGGTATAAAATTTCAATATTTGCCTCTCGTTCTGAACTGAAATTCTTGGATAGGGTAGAGGATTCAGAGTGGGTTAATTGAAATCCCTGTCAAGGATATGGATGCCTGTTGGAAGCAGTGGCCCTGTCAATAGTATCAGATCCATTGACTTGAACATCGTTGCTCTCATTTTTAAATTTTGTCACCAGATTTCATTTTAACAGGAAGATATATGAGGTTGGAATGTATAAGGATCCTTAGAATGCTTGATGTCCTTCATCTATATTTGATCTTTAATCTTTATAAATGTTCCTAACATGAAATCATCAGTGGTCCAGAGAAACTACTTCTCCCAGTAAGTCGCCATTGTTGGCAGCTCCACAATATTTTCACCTTTTAAATCTACAAAGAAAAATCCTTGTAGCTACCTATCCTTTGTCACAAGTATTGTTGTTTGAATGTGACTTTTCGGCTATAAGAGGTCATGTCGATTGTTATTTTTCTTTTCATTTTCATGCTTCACTCATGAATGAAAGTATGAATGCAACATTATGATCGTAATGCGAATTGTATCTAAGGATTATGTCTCAAGATGGGTTGATGTTCTTACAAATATTTTAATGAGTATTGTTTTTCTTTGAAGACTATCATATATCAATAAAACCTCTGTTGTAAGTTTCTCATTCGATTATGAGATGTATCTTGAGTTTTTGATAATACACCAAGAATTGATTGCAATTAGACTATGTTTTCGTTTCGTTATGATTCTTGGTAGATATGTTTCCTTATCATTATGATTTGGTTTGTAAAACATCTCTTCTCATAACCTTAGAAAATAAACTCCACCCTTTACACAATGATGAGATTTAAATACACCCAGTCGTACCCTGTACTCTATTGGGGGTGGCAATTTGAAAGCGACAGATCCATCATTTCAAGTTAAGTTTTGGGATTCGTTCTATACTCTTGGCAATTCATTACACAAAACATCCTATTTTCGTATGAAACCCCTCATGCCATCATTTAATCACACTAGGGTAATAATGGGTTTTATTCCTTTGGTTTTTTCCCTGGTTTCTTCTGTTTTTGAAACCTTTCATGCTTACAGTGATTTCTGTCGGCCTTTGTGACTGTTTTTCTACATCCATATGGCCCCTATCATTTGTGTCAAACCAAATGGCTTCCAAATATTGCTTCTGTATGATGATGTGAGTGAAGACCTTAAGATTCAGGCTTGGCTTGAGTTTCTCAAGAAATTCCAAGGTTACAACTTGAAAGAAGCCCAAGAGTTCTCCCTCTCTTTGAATGGATGCCGAGCCAAAGTGGGTGATGTTCAAATCAAAATCACCGAGGAATTTTTGAGCCAGGCAATAGGTCTTCCCCTTAATGGGAAAAAAGGTTTTAAGAATTCCAAGTTGGAGGAGGTGTCATGGAGTTTGTTCTTTACCTCTTAGAAAATCCAGTGCTGTGACAAAGGTATGCCTATATCTCTATTAAATACTAGGTGGCACGGTTTATTGGTAGTTTTGAGACAGTTCGTTACATGTGAAGTTCACTTCGGCCTCATTTTTCTTTACCACATAAGATTGTTAATGAATTTCATCGGTTTCCAGTTGAACATGCCATTTTACTTATTGAGAAGTTTATATAAAATGGTTGATAGGAATAAAAGGCAGAGTTTGAATTCTAGTTTATTCCACCATGGGTTGATTAGGATGCTGTTAGTCCATCATTTGAAATTAAAGGAGATGATTGGGATACTTTCCTATCTCGCAATGGCTTTGTTACATCCAACCCTGCAGAGGTTCCTGTGGTTGGTAAGCCTATGCTGGAAAAGCCCCATGTCCTTTCCAGTGACAGACCAATTTTCTTACCCAAAGAACCCTGTGATAGGGCCATGATTGATGAGCCTATGTTTGAGCAACAAGATGTTGACCCTAGGATCATTGAATCTCCTGAGCATGAGAAGGATTTTTTCCCTAATACTGTGGCAAAGAACGCCAATAAATGCTCACACAAACTGTCAAGGAAGAATCCAGACTTAGGGTTTAGTAACAAAAGAGCTGGGAGATTAATCTCAAGGAGTTTACAGAATAAAACGAAATCTCATGTGAGCTCGATAAAAGTGATCGAGGTCCATGAGAGATTTGATTCTGAGATCGAAAAGTTATTAGAGGAGGAAGACCCAACTTACCATAAATCGAATACCGGTCAGACTTACGATTTTGTAGATAATATGCCACCATGCCTAAAACTTAACGAAGATTTCCCAGGGATCAAACTTAGTCAAAAACCCACAGTGGACAGTAGAATCATTTTGACACACGGTCATATGTCTCCTCAACCAACTGTTCCAGATCCATGGTGTGAGGTGTGTTTACTTTGGATAGACAAGTATTACACAGATGTTCCCTTCCTTCAATCAAAAATAAAGACCCTCACAGCTCATATTGACTCATTATGCAAGATACCAGATATATAAAATATGCAGAACGGAAACGAAATGCTAGAAATAACAGAATAACAGTGAAATATCCAGCATAATCTTCACAATACACAGAAATGATATACGAAA
>JZKD02S1962680.1:32074-51504 GCA_000966675.3 Picea glauca
CTCTGGCACAACTTAGCACCAGTCCTGTCGTCCCCCTGACACTTGACCTTGTTACACGGTTGCGGCCACTGTTTTCCCTCATACATCCTCCAGCCAAGGGAAGTCTTGAGTCATCGCACTTCTTGACTTCGTCCATGTACCTCTGCCACTTCCTCAATTCAGTAGATTCCACGGAGCACCTTTATGCTTCTGGGAGTCGCGTCCCCCTTTTTGTCGACCTCAACACACTTTTCCAGAAGGGCGACAGTATCTTGATTCTCATTCTCTATTTTAATGAGAGATCTCAGACGACACAGGGGGAAACACCATTGCTCCCTGCTATCGTTGGCCCCCATAACATTCGACGCCAACACTTTCTCATGTTATGGTGGGTCTTACTTTGTGACTGTTGCAGTCATTTTGGTCCTTTGCCGAAGACCTCTGAACGTGGTAGGGCCATCAATTCCCACATCATCACTGCTGCTTATGACAACAATCATTGCCTATCCTTCAGAGTATGTTCCTTTGCAGAATTGTCTTCTGCCTTTATCATTACCGCCCCTGAGGGTGCTGCAGTTGTCTACACCAATATTTCCGTCATCCTTTTTTCAGAGTTACATCACATGAGCATGGGGCATGCCCACCTCGTTTGTACACAATTGTATATTTTGTTCTCTGCACGTCTCTCAGAAGATCGAGATACTGGTTCCTTTTCTTTCCAATGGATCGCTCCAAAAGCGTCCCACTCTTGCTTTCCTTTACAACCACACAGTACAAGAAACATTGATGGATTTCAGCTATACGTTTGCTCCTAACCTCATCCATTAGGGGGCATTTGTTATCACTGAAATTTCATCTACACATGGCGACAAGAACTCCACATCATCAAAAAACAGCAATGAAGTCATTCATGGCATTAAATTAAGTTCATAGCATTCCAGAAGGGTCAAAAACTATACAAAGTAACCAAAAATTGAAGGGCGCTTTACAGCAGATTGAGGCGCGCGCATATGCGCGGGACAAAAACGTATTTCTGGCGCATGCGCATCCCGACGCGCGCCTGTCAACACAAAAAGTTGTGCATCTGTTAATACGATGCATTAATTGCTTAAGTCAGCCTCCCGACCGCCAATGGACCGACCCCCAAGATGATTTAACCTTCAAATCAGGGTCGGCTCTGCAAATTCGGTGAATTAATGGCTTAAGTGAACCCTTAACAGGTCTGTGTTTACACCGGAAAGTTGGTTACGTGACCGCCTAGAAAATGCTATAAATAGCCGTGGAGACTCATTGTTTCAGCAGAGAATTCAAAGCATTGTTACACTGCCCAGATGATTCAGAGCCTAGCCTTTGACAATCAATTCATCAGCAGTTAACTCAGAGTTCTTTCATCACTCAGTTCAGTTCTGTTCATTTTGTAAGGAAAGCTTCGGTTGAGGGCCCCGAAGAGCCTTCCGCTGGAGGGAGAAGGAACACCTGTCCCTCTCTTCTGCGTGTGCTCTAGTTTCAATAAAGCACTTGCCTGAAACCTTGGACGACACATGTGTCTCATGTTTGATGTTTTCGTTTATTTTCGAATTGTTATTTGCTTTTAGTTCGTAGTTAGATTATAGTTTGTTTTTGTTTCTGTTAACTCTTTTCTGTCCACAGCATCCTGTTCTGCCTTGCCAAGCTCAACAAGGCATGCCAATGCTCCCATTTTTGCTCACCCGACGACGATTCGAGCACGAACAATGATCCTACTCTACACCGATGGTTCCTTAGGGTACGTCTCTTAGAACAAATCTTTGATTACATTACATATATCCATGTTCCTAGGAGATTGAATCAAATCACATATACTCTAGCTAATCATGTATTAGATTGGAACATTGCACACATGTAAGAAAAAGCACACACATGCACATGTAAATACATTTGTAAAATAAATTTAATCCATAAGACGTAAAAATATGTAAATATGCATATATAAATATATATATATATATATATATAATATCAGAGTACATGGGTGGGCGCAAGAACCTCAAAAATATGTCCAGTAAGAGTTACGGGGCTTATGCCCTCAAAAATATACAAAAGGTGCCCCCAACACGTGAGTATTCTAGCCTATCTAAGGGTGGGGCCTGTTGGCCCTGCCATAATGAACAATGACATTTTCCAAACATCGAAAGAGATGGACCCAGGTACTTGGCACCCCAAATACATGAGGTTGCATCTATGGTGGGAGATCCTCAATCTTCGCCATAGGGACTGTACGAGTGAGCACGGTGAGGTTCTTCTCCACCCGTCTCAATACTCTCTCAGCCTCTCCAGCTGGAGGCCCTGCTGCTGGTGTTGTTGGTCCAGTGGTTGCGGCTAGTCCTACCTCTGGTCGAGGACACTGCCTGGTCCTTGAGAAGTTTGCTGGATGCACTGGTCCCACATTTGTACATAACAGATACATAAGTGTCAGATACTCTGGTATAAAAAAAAATGATATATATAAAAAGAAATAAAAATTAAATAACTTTGAAAAACAAACTTACCTAGCTCTCCTCGCTCTACTCTAGGAGGTACGGGCATATCAGGATACTTGGAGAAGTCAATCCCATCACAGGGGTAATCCTCTATATCCAGAATATGCCAAGACCACCAGTCAAAAAATGTATCATCGAAGGCCTCGATGGTCCTCCCTCACCCCTATCGTGACAACAAAGCCTCCCATATGCATAGCGCTAGGAGAGAGGCCATGTGCCCTTGTATCATGTCTCGAGGACTGAGAATGGGTACCCTCTCGAAGAAAAAGGAACATAAAATAGTCCTGAACCCAAAGTTTCAGTGTTACCGTATCCGACACTTTGTTAGCTGTCTCTTCATGCAATCCATCATGGTTGTACTCCGGTAAAAAATCCATGCATTTAAACACTGCACCACACAATGCATGTGTGCCCAGGAGGCCTGATGTAAAGCCACAAATCCAGTGATCTTCCCAATAAGTAGAGCTATCAATTTTAGTGATAGGTTGTTGATCTTGTGTATAGGCACTTGAGAACCTACTTTCTTAGTACCATCCTCACAATGGAATCCAATCAACTCCTCAATGTTGTGAGGCCCAGGGGGAAAAGTACGCAGGTTGACTCGATCACCTCTCCTTGAGAGACCAATTAGGAGGTAAATGTCTTCAGTCGTTGGAGTCAATGACTGCCCCTCGAGCATAAATTCCTCAGCGTCAGGATGCTAGTAATCTATCAAAGCATTTAGCAACCTAGGTTGTGCCCTCATGAATGGACACTGGAAGAATTTTAACAACCCACATTGTGATAAAACAATGACAACAACAAGGTCTTCTGAGACCAAAAAATCAATTTCCTCATGCTCCCTCTCTCTCCAATGAACATACATCCTACAAAATGACAAAGTCATGGGGAGTTAACTCTTTCTTTTTATTTTTTCCACTTATTGGAGGGTGTACGTGGGTTGCCTTGGCGACAATCGCATGTGTACGTGAGAAAATTATCTTCTGCTCGTGTGCACATGTGGGCTGTGCTTGGACAACCCGTGTACATGTAGGGCCAACCTATTTAAAGGTTAGTGCAGAGGGGATAGTATGTACTTACTTGGTCCAAGCGAAAGTTTGTTTCATCCACTGAAGCTCCCAGAATCAACTCTTTCGGCAAAGGGGTGTTTTTTACTTTTTTGTCAATTCTCAATTTACAATGGTGATAATGAGCTGCCAGCTTCTATTTATAGAATTTTTGGCCTCTTTTTTGTCATTTTTTTGGACCCTTTTTGTTGTTTTTTCTAGCTTGAAAATCGTTTAGTATGGTTCTTGAGTTTCTTGGGGGATGTTACGATACATGTTACTTTGGGTATTGGGAAACGTTTTGAGAGTTGGGTCTTTTTTAAAAGGTCTTTTGGTAAAAAGTCATTTTTCCAACTTTGTGCATGTAAGATAGGATTCCACCTCCACTTGTTGCACCTCGTTGTATTTTTTTCTTTGCCATATGATTGATCCCACCAAATTGTGGCACATAACCTTCACTTCTGCTATAGAAGTGTCATAATTTAGTGGTAGAGCCTACCTTCACATTGATTCCCTAGGTAGATCCTGGTTGCATTTTGGTGTCCATGCCGTCGCTAATGATTATAGGCTCGGGAGTCCTTTTTAGTTTTTCCTGATTATGAGTTTGAGCCTCACTTGCATGATTCATTATCGCTTTTGACCTCACCCTCGAGACTCCCAAAACAACGAGTCTTCTTTTAAGCCCTTTTCAGACCATCTAAACATGAAAATATTGCCGATATATCTTGTTTCCCTTCACGCTCGCCAAACTAAAATTTGAAGGCATGTCTGTCCAGCGGTAGTTTACCCCTTTTTTGGTTCGGATGGTCAAATGTACAAACAAAGGTATACTCTAGGAGCCTCGATTCTCTAGAAGAGTATTCTCAGGTATAAATTTAACCCCTTTTCGGGCCCGAGGGATTAAATTTATGAAAAAGGAACCCCCACAGAGTCCATAATTAAGCTCTTTTTAGACTCCCTAAAATTGAAAAGATTGTCGAGTCACCTTGTTTCTTCACACTTGTTAAATTGGTCCAGAAGAACATCCCTTACGGAGTCCATAATTAATCTCTTTTCAGACTCCTTAAAAATGAAAAGATTGCCGAGTGATCTTGTCTTTTTCACACTCGTTAAAATGATTTTGAATAGACGTATGTTCGGTACTAGTTTACGCCTTTTTCGAGCCGACTAGACTAACTTCGAAAAAGGAGCCCCATTGGAGTCTCCTTTTATTCTTTTTTCAGACTCTGTAAAAATGAAAAACCACCGATATTACCTTCTCCGGGCTCCATAAAATTACATTGAAGGACGTTATCATTGTGTCTTATTAATCACATTTTCATTCCCACATCTTTGGCTTGATGCCAGCTCCATGTTTCTCTCAACTGAACCATCTGAAGCATGCCTTAAACACAAGCCTTGTAGCACTTTTCCTCTGCATCTTGACACCTTGACCCATGGAGGATTTTTCCTGAGTGTCCTTTTCCTGCATATGTCCCCTTGCTCTGATCATCAGTGTGTTCCTTGCGCTTGGAACTAGTATGACTGTGACACTCGTTCCTCCTTTTTCATGTAGCATTCTTTTATTCTTTTTCAAACTTTCCAAAATTATTGAGAAAGACAAAAAAATCAAATATACCCCAAAAAGACGAAGGAAAACGTATTTTTTTTTTTTGACAACAAAATGAGTCGCCCTTGGACAAAGCACATCCTTCCGTTTGTTTTTCAAGCTCTAGGATTCAATAGGACCTTAGGAAGTTGTTCTCGCTACATAGAGATGTGTCCTCATCCATTTGGTTATCCTTCCAAACATATGGAGAGTTCGCATTGCCTCCTGCATCGTGAACTTATGTCAATTCCATGCTTCCTGAGTATCATCTTTTGTCATTCTTTCGTCCAAGGGAAGTTTTACTAAACTTGAGTCGGCCCTTCTGCAGTTTGTCTCTTATCCTCATGCCCGGCTAGCCAGAAAATCCAATCAAGTCCTTGCTCAAAATCAATGAAGTTCTCTACCTGATCACCAATATCCTCTTGTATGTTCCCTATGAGCCATTGAAGACCTCTGGGTAGTGAAGTCGTACACTGATATTACACTCCTACCCAAGTTTTGAATATTTTGAAGGTCGTTTCTTGAGCTCTGATGAAGACCTCATCTCTAGCCATTAGGCGTCATTGGCTTCTTGCAGATGGATACTATACATGTATATATTTTGATTTTGAGATGTATATCTGCTTTATACTACTCATGGCTACACTTTATATAGTTATATGACATGGATCTGCAGTGTATTTGGTTGGCAGCCATGATTTTATTTCATCCCGAGCATGGGTATGCCCGCCTCGGTGAGACAAATTGTTATTTTTCACATGGCACCTCTTGAACTCTGGTCCCTGGGATCACTCGCTTCGTACGTTGGTGAATATTTGTAAAGAATTTCAGCCATCAGATTCTCTTCTAACCTCACACATTAGGGGGCATCTGTTATAACCCTAAATTGCACCAGACATGCATACCTGGCATTACGCCATCTTCCTTGCTATCTTTGCAAAGCCATCACTGAACAAATATTCTAAAAAACCATTTTTTTGAAGGTGTACACACCCTACACCACTACTACCAGCATACACATGCTTTCTCCACCACTACAGCCCGCGTACACATACAAAAAAGCACGAAAAATGAAAATTGCAAAGGGATACGGGTTTTCGGATCGTTACCTAACCGTTTGACTGCCCATATCCAGTCACCCCAACCTTTACTATCTCTTTTGGCCTATAAAAGAAGGTGTTGGGGACCCATCCCAAAGGGAGTCATGAGAGCATAGAAACTCTACCCATTTTAGTATTTCCCCTTTGCCCCAATATTTTGCAACCACATTGTGAGTTTGAGCCAGAATTCCTTTTTCTTCCATTGCAAGCCCTTGCTATTTCCCTAGAGAGAATTGAAGAGGATAAGAAGACATGGAAGCAGTTGGTGCATGGTGAAGAGGATCCCAAGACAGAGTTCGAGGAGCAGTTGCCAGTCTCATATTGTAAACGAATTTTGTGAGATTAATATAAAGAAATAATTTTTCCATCCCTCCAAATGATGTCCTAAATATTTATGATTTGTTTACATTTTGTTATGATGTCTAACCCACTAATCCTTATATAGAATGCATGATTTTAGTTTCTTGTTTGTCTTTTGGTGAATGCAGGTTGGCCTTGGGAGGAGATCTGCAGTCAAAAAACAACTAAGCGCAAAGGGATCGACATCAAATGCAGAGTTTAAGGTATTCCTACTAGATCCCTATACTTTATCTTTTATGTATGATTGTGGGGTAATGGCAGTATAGTTGTTAAAAGTAGGAGACTTTAGATGGTTAGCTTTGCCTGCACTTTAGAACCCTAATGTAGTCTGTAGAGGGTTTTTCCCGCTATAGTAGAGAATTCGTTGACAGGGGAACTCTCGGCTGACAGTCTGTCTACATGACTGTCTTTCCATGCTTTCCATTTATGGGGTGAGACGAGGTTTCAAAAACCTCCCCCATTTTCATTAACTACTTTCATTAGGATTTGGATGGAGCCTGACACCCATGAATTCTCTAGGAGATGTTCACGACTCCTTCAAGTCAATCCCAACACCTTGAGACCACATAGATCTTCCCCTTTGAAAATATGGGTGCCCTTAGATTATGGAGTGGCTCCTCTCCGTTTCTTCATGTGACCTTGGGTCATGAACCGGGGCTTCTTTTTGTGAAATTTTGGGACTTCGCATTTCGGGAATTTTCACTCCACTCGATTCCAAATATACAAATACTTGAACTTGCGAAATGTCCCATCCACATCGATGGTTAGACCTACTTCGAATTTGATGGCCACAATATTCTCCCCAAATAACCTTAGTCGCCAGCCACCCAATAGGCGCATGCCCTTATTTAAAGCCCCACTTTCCATATGACTTTGGGCAGTGACCACAGGCCCAATTCCCAAGCACTTCATGATTTTGCATTTTGTGACTTCACATTGTGCTCCATGCTCAAACCTCCGAGTCATGAAATCATGATTTCTTGGATCAGGTGCCACGCGTCCCCGCTGGATCAGACGACCCAAATGAATGTCGACATTTCAGGACCCAGGAAATATGTGCACTCCTTACTTTGGTTTTCCTAAAATGACTTTCTCCAAGGTTCAGATTTGGTGCCACACGTCCTGTTGGATCGGACGGCTCCTACTGATTTCGATTTTCTGGGATTTAGATCTTTTACAAACAACTTCAACAACGTTCCAAACTCCCATTTCCTGCGCTTATAATTTGTTGTTCATCTCTAAACTTTGAAATGAAATTTAATCCTCCAAACTGAACTTGCTCGCTCGCTTGAATCAAGTCCATATCAGACCACTCTAAGTGTTGTGCTTGTGCTTATGGTTGCAACCTTTGTAAACAAATACTTGGATGACTGACTGAGGGCTCAGGAAGGCAAAAGGATCAGTGACATTAAAAAGGAGATAGAAGTGATCAACCTCGGAGAAAACATAAAGGCTTAGGGTTGACACCTCTCAGGCAAGAAAAAGAAGAAAACTATAAGCTGAAAGGAATAACCTTATGATTGGGTCTACAAAAGGAGGAGAGACAGGAAAAATTACAAACTTAGGAAAAAACCTTAGATTCACAAGACTCTGGAAAGTTTATGGGATAAAAGGATCAATGATTTCGCAACTCAAATGACCACAAAAATCTTGGCCTACATTCTACTAAGGAAATGTCGTAGAGAGGAAGTCTCGGCTGGGGTCATCGTAGTTGCAACACAATGTGCCAAGGGCACCATAGTGGGTTGGGCACCCTATCTATTAAATTTATTTTTTGATGATTGCAAGGATGTGTAGGATTTCAGAATGAAATTCCACTACTCATGGATTCTCATGCTAATCACCTTTATGGGATGGAGGGAACCGAGATATGTCTCTTTCGCTAGCAGACCCAAACCAAATCAGGGAGCGAGATATCTATTGTTGGGCACCACATCCGATGCTAGGCACAAAAATATGAACAGATCCATATTCAAAGGACACCTTCATGACCTATAGGATTCTATCTCCAACATGTGGAGGATAACACCACATGATGTCTCACAGTATCAATACATCGACAAATTCAAGGCCATGTGACACGTGATGTGGATACAGGTGCGAAAGGACTCCAATAAGTAGTGGCTATAAATGTGATACTGTATCATAGAGGGAGACATCGACATGGTTATCAAAGTCTGGGAGGACAAGTGGAATATTCCAGTCCTCACCTGAGACTTATCGAAAAGGACAGTAGAAGAGGAGGCAGGGCAGGGAGAAACACAGCCTCAAGAAGTCCCAGTGCCCAAGAAATTAAGGATGACCTAGATAAAGACAAAGAAAACAAAAGAATGGACATCTAAGAGGGGGATCCAGAAGGGGAAGAAGGATAATACACAACCAACCAAAGAACAATAGAAACAGGCTGAGGTTGCGCAAGGGACTACACCATGTCCCAATCCCCAAAAACCATGCCTTAATAAGAGACCAATTACTCAGAAGGGGCGCACGCGCAAGAAAATGAAGGTGCAAAGAACACCTCCAGAATATACGATCACGGAGGATGATGGAGAAATGATTGCTTGAATGGTTCAAGATTTATATCCAAAGATTTTGACAATGATGCGCACCATAGGGACATAATTCAAGAGGATATGGAAAACATGCGATAGTTCCTCAAGCATATTGGGGAAGCACAGACAGTGAGTAAAAACATGGGAATATGGCCATCAACATTGCAGATAAAAGAGAGTCTGGAAGAAGGCGAGCGAGATACAATTCACACAATACCGTAGCCAAACGCAACATTCCACATCACACCCCTTATGTTTCTCATGGATGAGATCATGGGGAAGACATACCTAAAGGAGTTAGCCCAAATCCAACTGTTATTTCCATAGATACCATCCAAGGCTCTACACAACTGGTATTTCCACAGATACCATCCAAGGCTCTACACAAATTGTAGGTTAGCGTTACCCAAGAGGTACAGTCTCGTGCATGCACAAACTTAGCCAAATTACAAAAAGCAATGGAAAAGTGGGATGTGTTGGAAATAATATGTGAGTAAGATAAGTTTGAAACCCAAGAGGAAAGGGAGCGCAGAAATGGATTGGAGAAAAAAGTGGTAGGAACTTATGAAAAAATTCCAAAAATCACACAGAGCGACGAACTCACAATAGCATAAAATATTGATTAGATTTCTCAGGAAATTAATCAATACTAGAAGGAGATTGAGAATCTCCATGAGAATCTCACACCCATCACTCCACCAGTAGTAAAGGAGCAAAGGAAGAAGGAAGAAACATAGCAGCTGCAGGAGATAGAGTAACATGTAAGCACAACATCCGACTTGTTCAATAAAGCAACACAACTTTGGACAAATTTAGAGGAGGACCAACAAGTCCAAAAGTGGTATAAGGAAGAAGAAAGGATAATCACAACTAACCAAGACCTCAAGCAGAGGCTGAAGACAATTCCCATCAAAAATCACGTCAAAGGGGCACAGGATATGAAGAAACTGTAGGCATAACTCACCATTGCATAAACTCATAAAAAGGAGCACCAGGCTCAAATGGAACCACTTCAAGAGTGGGTAGAAGAAGTCCTTGCACAAGTAGAATAAGCCAAGACACATGTAGCACAGACCCAGGCAGAGTGCACAGGATTGATTAGTGACACAATTGCATAATGGACACACTCAAGGAGAAGACCGCACAAGTGAAAAAATAAGAATTAGAGCTCAAGGAAAAGTTCCAGGTGATCACCAAGGATATAGAAGAAGCACACAAAGATTAGGTGGCCTAGGATGAGCCACATGTCAGTTTTGGGGGCCTGTTGGAGGCAGACCAACTCAAAAATAAAGGCAATTTTGGGAAAGAAGGCATGCAAGAGGAAAACGATAGTTGGAAGGAAAAGAAACATGTGCACATGCATGGAAGACCTAACAACTGTAGGGTTAGGATTTTGGTAATGTATTGTAATTGTTGAAGATCCATAAAAGTATAAATAGAGATACCTAGGTCTCAGAGTGGGGGTTTAGCTAGTCGTTACCAGTCGTAATTATAGATATAATTGTTGTAGCGAGTCGACAGGAAGTATTTTTCTGTATGACCCACTTTTGTAAGATGTCAAGCTAGAGAGGATGGAGGAAGGTANAAAACAAAAGAATGGACATCTAAGAGGGGGATCCAGAAGGGGAAGAAGGATAATACACAACCAACCAAAGAACAATAGAAACAGACTGAGGTTGCGCAAGGGACTACACCATGTCCCAATCCCCAAAAACCATGCCTTAATAAGCGACCAATTACTCAGAAGGGGCGCGCGCGCAAGAAAATGAAGGCGCAAAGAACACCTCCAGAATATACGATCACGGAGGATGATGGAGAAATGATAGCTTGAATGGTTCAAGATTTATATCCAAGGATTTTGACAATGCTGCGCACCATAGGGACATAATTCAAGAGGAGATGGAAAACATGCGATAGTTCCTCAAGCATATTGGGGAAGCGCAGACAGTGAGTAAAAACATGGGAATATGGCCATCAACATTGCAGATAAAAGAGAGTCTGGAAGAAGGCGAGTGAGATACAATTCACACAATACCGTAGCCAAACGCAACATTCCACATCACACCCCTTATGTTTCTCATGGATGAGATCATGGGGAAGACATCCCTAAAGGATTTAGCCCAAATCCAACTGTTATTTCCATAGATACCATCCAAGGCTCTACACAACTGGTATTTCCACAGATACCATCCAAGGCTCTACACAAATTGTAGGTTAGCGTTACCCAAGAGGTACAGTCTCGTGCATGCACAAACTTAGCCAAATTACAAAAAGCAATGGAAAAGTGGGATGTGTTGGAAATAATATGTGAGTAAGATAAGTTTGAAACCCAAGAGGAAAGGGAGCGCAGAAATGGATTGGAGAAAAAAGTGGTAGGAACTTATGAAAAAATTCCAAAAATCACACAGAGCGACGAACTCACAATAGCATAAAATATTGATTAGATTTCTCAGGAAATTAATCAATACTAGAAGGAGATTGAGAATCTCCATGAGAATCTCACACCCATCACTCCACCAGTAGTAAAGGAGCAAAGGAAGAAGGAAGAAACATAGCAGCTGCAGGAGATAGAGTAACATGTAAGCACAACATCCGACTTGTTCAATAAAGCAACACAACTTTGGACAAATTTAGAGGAGGACCAACAAGTCCAAAAGTGGTATAAGGAAGAAGAAAGGATAATCACAACTAACCAAGACCTCAAGCAGAGGCTGAAGACAATTCCCATCAAAAATCACGTCAAAGGGGCACAGGATATGAAGAAACTGTAGGCATAACTCACCATTGCATAAACTCATAAAAAGGAGCACCAGGCTCAAATGGAACCACTTCAAGAGTGGGTAGAAGAAGTCCTTGCACAAGTAGAATAAGCCAAGACACATGTAGCACAGACCCAGGCAGAGTGCACAGGATTGATTAGTGACACAATTGCATAATGGACACACTCAAGGAGAAGACCGCACAAGTGAAAAAATAAGAATTAGAGCTCAAGGAAAAGTTCCAGGTGATCACCAAGGATATAGAAGAAGCACACAAAGATTAGGTGGCCTAGGATGAGCCACATGTCAGTTTTGGGGGCCTGTTGGAGGCAGACCAACTCAAAAATAAAGGCAATTTTGGGAAAGAAGGCATGCAAGAGGAAAACGATAGTTGGAAGGAAAAGAAACATGTGCACATGCATGGAAGACCTAACAACTGTAGGGTTAGGATTTTGGTAATGTATTGTAATTGTTGAAGATCCATAAAAGTATAAATAGAGATACCTAGGTCTCAGAGTGGGGGTTTAGCTAGTCGTTACCAGTCGTAATTATAGATATAATTGTTGTAGCGAGTCGACAGGAAGTATTTTTCTGTATGACCCACTTTTGTAAGATGTCAAGCTAGAGAGGATGGAGGAAGGTATATCTTGAGGGTTATATCGCAGGATGATGAGTCTGGTGTGGTCTAGTCTGCCTCATATAGATATTACCCAAATAAGAATAGTTTTAAAGTGAACGACGTTGTAATGAAGAACTACCATAATAAAAGAACAAAGAGACATATCTTTGTGGACGTACCCCAGGAGGGGGTGAGCCACGGTAACACTTGTGTTATGTGATTGGATGCGTGTGTGTCTTTATTATATTTCAGTAGAAATGGATAATCTAAATGAATGAGTTGTTACAGTTTCTGCATAATCGTAAATAATAATACAGTGTGTTTACAAGTTATAATAGAGTTTCATGATACAATCCTCACCTCTCGCACTCAATCCTATGTTGCAAAACACATGATTATTGTAGCCATCCATTAAGACTATCTCGGGTGAGACGACCCAGTTCACCCCATGCGCCATGTTACCTTCTGGTTTACCAGAGGGGCCGATAGTTTTAGAGGCTTTGTTGGAAACCCGAACAGACATGAACCCTAGGTCAATAAACTCAGATAAATTACAAGATAAGAGAGAGTAACCAACAATTTCTTTTCAGCGAATGCCCTAAATTCTTTGATTGTTTAGAGGCATGATCCTTAATATTCAAGAAATATACCCAATTATACTTGGAAAAGTCATCAATAAAATTCAAAACAAACCTTTCACCTATTAGTGATTGTTTGTTTAGGGAACATAGGTCAATATGAACAAATTCAATGAGGTATTTGTTGTCCAATATTTCTTGGTTTCAAATGTAGCTTGGTGATGCTTTCCAATAATACACCCTTCACATAAACCATCAAGGGGAACAACCCTAGGTAGTATACTAATAATGTCATTCATTTCCATCAACTTCATTCTTGGGAAATTAATATATCCAAGTCTTTCGTGCCAAATTATGATTTGAACTTCAACATTTTCTATAAGTCTAGTGGGTTCAAATTTGTTTTGGGAAGGTGTGGAAATTATACAGTCTTTCCTTGGGGTAATAAGACCCTCTACAAAAACAAAAAAATTATTGTTCATATCTTTCAAAACAAACTGATTTAGCCAAAATTCTACTTTCTTACTACTGTGAGTTAATTGGGGTACATACAACAAATTGACACTCAAACTAGGTACATGGTACACATCAGTAATCATGCCATTTAACATTCATTTTTTCCACAACCAACAAGAGTGAGTGCATAAAATTTTTCTACAAATATTTATGTTTTTTGTACCTTGACTTAATGAAGAGGATAAAAGTGATCTAGGTGGATATTGATGGCCACCCACCTATTCCACTGACTCAAATACCAATTTTCATTTTGGTAGTTTTTTCCTAGTTTTCAGGTCCTAAACTTCCAGGGCTGTTTTGAGGCCCTAAACAATTTTTTTTGGGCCCGCCACAGTCACATTGTAGGATTTATCTAAAGTGTGAAGATAACATGTGCATTCCTTGGATATTTATTTACAATGAGCTATTGTGCACCTAAAACGAAGATCATATGCAAAAGTTACGACCCCAAGAAGTTGATGTACCAACTTACTCCATTGGGGCCCACATGACTTTTGGCGCTTCATCTCCTAGGGTTAGGTTTTTGGATGTTTAGGGTTTTATCATTTATTCTTATGTAAATATTATTTTGGAGCCTCATTTTAATCAACTTCTTGTGAATGAGCATAGCCAACACATCTCTTCTCAGAGATAAGCTACCACCATTCTACCTAGTTTCTGTGCTTTTGCATTTTATAGTCTTTTGTATTTCAGATAGTATTTAATAGAATATGAGATTTACTGTATTATTTTGTTCCTTTCCATATTTATATGTAATTATTTGTTATATATTTGTTATATCTCTACCTTCATATTGTTCCTAAAATAATCTGTATCGTTGGTATCAGAGTGGTCTGCTCCTTGTCATCCTTAGTGCATGTCCTCAACAAGGTCAGGGTATAGTGAGTTGNACAGTCACATTGTAGGATTTATCTAAAGTGTGAAGATAACATGTGCATTCCTTGGATATTTCTTTACAATGAGCTATTGTGCACCTAAAACGAAGATCATATGCAAAAGTTACGACCCCAAGAAGTTGATGTACCAACTTACTCCATTGGGGCCCACATGACTTTTGACGCTTCATCTCCTAGGGTTAGGTTTTTGGATGTTTAGGGTTTTATCATTTATTCTTATGTAAATATTCTTTTGGAGCCTCATTTTAATCAACTTCTTGCGAATGAGCATAGCCAACACATCTCTTCTCAGAGATAAGCTACCACCATTCTAGCTAGTTTCTGTGCTTTTGCATTTTATAGTCTTTTGTATTTCAGATAGTCTTTAATAGAATATGAGCTTTATTGTATTATTTTGTTCCTTTCCATATTTATATGTAATTATTTGTTATATATTTTTTATATCTCTACCTTCATATTGTTCCTAAAATAATCTGTATCGTTGGTATCAGAGTGGTCTGCTCCTTGTCATCCTTAGTGCATGTCCTCAACAAGGTCAGGGTATAGTGAGTTGGGTCTCGATCTTGTATCTATTTAGGACAACTGATCTCACATACCCAATAGATCTTCCATGGTGGAAGAAAAGAGGGATGACAACAAAATATATCCTTTCAAAATGTTGCTCGAGGAATCCCTCACGCGAAAGAGGAATAGGATGATGGATAATTTCACCTAGATCCTTTGATGGATGTGGGAAACAACGAAGGCACCTTCAACAAAAAATCACTTCAGAGGTGCGACACCCTTCAAGGTACAATTTAAATTTTATATTCCTTTATTTGAGGGATAGATAGATTCCAACGCTTTGAAAAAATGGTTAAATCGGCTAGAGGGTTATTTCCTTATCCACAATTTTCCAACAGTTAAAATATCACTTTCGTGCTCCTTAAGGACCTTTTGCATGTTAGAGGTTGGTGGGAGAATTATTCTGAGCAACATGTTGAGGATGAGTCTGTATTTTTTGGTCCAGGACCCACTTGGGAGGATTTTGTTGATGCCCTCAAGGAACAATATTACTCTGTTGGAAGTTATGATGACCAATACATGAGATAGACCGCGATGCGCTAAGAGAGGGGAAAAACGATGTCATAGTTCACAAATAATTTACATACCTTTCACACAAATATAGGTATCAAAGACTCACAGTGACATCTAGTCCTAAAATATCACGGGGCTCTACACAGGTACATCCAAACCAAAATTGAATTTATGAACAACTCTCATTGGGAGACACTTATCAATATGTTGTCAAAATCGAGCAAAAATTCAAGCAATAGAACAAGTGGGAGTTCAGGTTTGCAAATACGCNATATTTGTACATGACCTTCTCATTGAATGTGACATCTCTACTCCTAATGATTTTGTTTTTTTCATAATCCCATAAGTGATAACTAAAATCATTAACATCGTATCCAATACAAGTACACTTCTTGGATTTTGCCTCAAGCTTTGTTCTATTTTCTTTATTAATATGGACAAATGCTTCACAACCCAAAGTCTTAAAAAAATAATAGATTACCTTTTTACCTGTCCATGCCTCCTATGGAATTCTACCATCCAAAGAGCTTGAAGGTCCTTTATTTATTAAGTAAACAACAGTATCTACGGAATATGCCCAGAACTGTAAGGGCAACCCAACATGAAATCTCATACTCCTTGCATGCTCCATGATTGTCTTGTTCATCCTTTCTGACACACCATTTTATTGTGGTGTTCTTGGAAATGTTTTCTCTCTAAGAATCTCATGGTATAAACAATAATCATCAAACTCCTTGCTGCAATATTCACCTCCATTATCTGATCGGAGACACTACAACATTTTTTCTGTCTCATTCTCAACCAAAACTTTCCATTTCTTAAAAGTATCAAAAACATAAGTTTTTTGTCGAATGCAATAAACCCTAGTTTTTATAGTTTCATCATCAATAAAAATAACATAATAGTAAGAGACACCAAGAGATGATACCTGAGTTGGTCCCCATACATCTATATGCACAAGATCTAACCTTTCACTCTTCTTTTCTTTTCTAACTCTGAGAAATCTAACTCTCTTATGTTTTCCATAAACACAATTCTCACAAAAGTCCAAATCAATTTGTTTAATATCTGGAAACAAATTTATCTTTTGAAGTATCTTCATCCCCTTCTCACTCATGTGTCCAAGCCTATGATGCCACAGTGTTGTATCCACTCTTTTAGAAGCTAAAGAGATAGAATATTCAGTATTACCTATACATAAATATAATGTACCTACCTTCTCTCCTTTTTTTTATCACCAATGATCCTTTGGTGACCTTCCACACCTTATCTGTAAATATGGATATACAACCTTCACTTGCCAAATGTCCTGTTGAAATTAGATTTTTCCTTATATTTGGAACATGTCTTACCTCTTTCAACAACCATTGGTTTCCATTAATTTGCTTTATTTTTACCTTTCCCATTCCAACAATTTTTTATGGTGCATCATCACCCAAATGAACCTGTCCAAAATAACCTTGAACATAATCTAGAAAATGTTTCCTATGGGGTGTGGCATGAAATGAAGCCCTTGAATCTACCACCCAAGACTCGTAAATATTATCTACATAAAGAATCAAAGAATCTTGTAAAACATCACATGTTACATTTGCTTCCTGATTTTTCTCATGTTGTCCATCTCTTTGTTTCTTTAGAGCTCTGCAATCTTTCTTCAAATGTCCTTTCTTCCCACAATTCCAGCACTCTATCTTTCCAAGTCTATATTTATATGTTCCCTTCCTATAATTCCTTTGATTCCCTGGGTCCTTTCCTCTATCCTTTTGTCTTCCCTTGTTCTCCATGTTCAACACATTACTTGATGTCTCACCTGTGCTTTTTCGTCACATTTCCTCACTAAGGATAACACCAAAAACATCATCAAATTTTAAAGTATTTGAATCTGAGACAGAGTTACTTACAGCCATGACCAAGTCATTCCATCTTTCTAGCAATGAGCACAAGATTAGAAGAGACCTGACCTCATCATCAAATTCCACTTTTACAGAACTTAGTTGATTAGTAACCGTATTAAATTCATTTAAATGATCTGTAATAGACCCACCTTATGACATCTTCATATTAAATAATATCTTCATTATAAATACCCTATTGGACGCCAAGGGTTTTTCATACAATTTAGCCAATGTGTCCATCAAATCCTTCATTGTCTTTTCTTTATAAATATTGAAATCCATCGACGTTGCCAGGTGCATCCGTATCGTTTCTAGATCCTTTATGTCAAGAATTTCCCATTCTTCTTCCTTCATAGTCGTCGGCTTCTTTTCTATTCCACCCAATGGTAGGAATAGATCCTTCTGATATAAATAATCTTCCATCTCCATCTTCCATAACTGGTAGTTTTGGTCATTAAATTTCTCGACCTTAAACTTTCCATATTCTGCCATTTCTCCCACTCGAACCAAGAACCCTCTTTTCCTGTGAGTTACCTTTCGCTCTGATACGAGTTGTTACAAAAATAGGATCACAGAGCAATAAAATAAAATAAATGTGGAAATAAAACACAGAGGATACACAATACAATAAAGACACAGATATACGTGGTTCACCCAGTGTGGGCTATGTCCACCAGAGAAATCACCAAGTCCTTCCTTTATATTATCCAACAAATGAAGGAATACAACCTACAGCAAAATCATTGTAACTTCCTCTTATTTCTCTCACAGTATCCTCTCTTAGAATACAATATTCGCTATAATATATAGCAGCAATACATTTTTGTCATAAAAGAGGGTTTCCTTCTAGGGAAAAAGACCCTAAAATAACTTTTATTGTTATATCTGCGACCTTATAATGAACGGTCCATATTTACAATGAAATTACAATATACATTTACAAGGAAATTTTTCCTTCGGGGGATTCACCCCCGAACCTCCACTAGGGGCCTGCTTGCCCCCAGACCCCACAAGGGGGTTAACCCCACCCTGCACTCCCCCAAGTGGATGAGTGTACATTCTTCTAGGGTGTAAAGTCTTCATTGGGTATAAACACGGTTCAAAACAAATACCTATGAATCAGGAAGATAATCATGCTCCACAACCAACAATAATGACACTAAAGGACCTAGATTCATAAACAACATGATGCTTCCACATATATGGTTGTCCTAGAAAAAAATCACAAAATCTAAGTGGGGAAACATCACACAATACCTCATCTTTGAATGGTTTGATTTCATAGTACATGTGACATTGCGGAATGAAACAGATGTCCTATCCTCGGCTAAGCCAATCGATGGTGTATGGCTAAGAATTTTGCGTCATTATCAAGTTCAACCTATTTATAACCTCAGCTAATTCAAGTTCTTATAGCTACCATTTTCAATAATTAAATGGAGTGGTTCTCCCTTCACCCACAACTGTGAGTGGAAAAGACGCTCCCCTTATTCACGCTCCTTCGATTCCTCTGGCTGAAATTTTATGGTAGCGATGGTGACACTAGGTTATGAATAAATGAGTTGTCTTCCATTTTTTGGCTCTGAACCAGAGTCTGAGTCAACATATTAACTTGGGGATTTAGTCTCATCCAATAAGGACTATTTGGAGTGAAATTCATCAACATTGTTCTAAGGGATTTTATGGAACTTGCACCATTTTCTAGTGTCCTTCATTGACTTCCCCTTACCCTTGTTTGTTAGTGGCTTGGGCTAGTTATCCTGGGGTTTTCCATCCTTAAGATCTTATTTGGCCTGGGATTTAGGGCCACCCTTACCATACTTTTCTTGTTGCGTATTTGCAAACCTGAACTCCCACTTGTTCTATTGCTTGAATTTTTGCTCGATTTTGACAACATATTGATAAGTGTCTCCCAATGAGAGTTGTTCATAAATTCAATTTTGGTT
>JZKD02S1962691.1:26812-45561 GCA_000966675.3 Picea glauca
GAAAACATATCCAAGTATCTATGGTAAAAAATTCATCTTGTGGGTCATTTTATTTTGGGAGTTACACTCCGTGGAAAATAGGGTTTGTGGCTAGTCCTGAAACTAGTCAAAAACAAGTTTTTCGGGTAAAAATGTCATAACTTCTTCATAACATATCCAAATTCAGTTAGACAATTTTTTTTGGTTAGGGTACCATATTTAGTATTCTGTGTAATAGTTTCATATTATTTCAACAAATATTCCGTGCGGGGCACGCTCTACAAGGTCTCTCTCTAGAATAAGCCATAATTCAACAAGGTATGACATTTTTTCTATAAGTCCTTTTCTGAGAGGTTCCAAGTAGTGAAACTTGGAGGAATTGCATAAAACATTCTGAAGAACATTGTGTATCAGTTTCATATCTTTATACATTACAGGTACAAAGTTATAATTACTTCAAGTTAGGGTTGTTGACTAATCCAAAACTAGGCATGTGAGACTAAAGAAAAGTTTGATGAAAATGNACCTATGTCGTCCAAGAAGGAAACACGACATAAAGGCTCAAGTCCACAATGGAAGAAGGAGAAGGTTAAGCAGGTCTGGATGCCGAAAACTCGTTGTACGTTTTGCAACAAGAGTAGACATCAAGAGGCTAGTTGTTGGAAGCTTAATCCAGAGCTTCATCCAAAGAAGGGAAAAAGGATTTTGCATGCACCGACGAAGGAGGAAGGATTACCAGCGAAGCAAGAAGAACATCGTGAAGGAAGGAAAGTAGTCACTTGGTTCTGCCATAAGTGGATGTCTCAGCTTCATTGTGTTTTGCTTCCCCTGATGTAATCATCTTTCAGAGACAAAGAGCAAGCCGGGTGGCCTATCCCGAGCTTGTTGAGTGGTCAGTAACCTTTTGGGGACCAAAAGGTCTTATTGTTGGGAGGTGTGATCCGAAATCGGATTCAGAAGCATGACAGGGCATGAAAAATGCTCAAAAATGAAAGTTCTCGAAATCCAAAGAAACGAACACCATTGCGTCTGTCTCGTCTTCCTTATTCCGGTGGTATAATTTTTATGTCAAACGGAGTCCGTATGAAGAAGATATCGCATTTTTGTTCGCCAAGCCAAACAGGCAAAATTTTGCGTGCTGACTGTACCTGTCCGTACAGGACACGTGTCAGTCCATACAGGACATGTGGCAGGTTCGTACACTGACACATGGCAGGTTCCGTACAGGACACGTGGAAGCTCCAGGGAGTGCCATGTGTCAGGCTGATATGGACTTTTCGGCACGCAGGTGGACCAATCCCGAAGTGACACGTGTCACCACTGCAAGGGTGACACGTGGTAGGGTGACGTCAACAGATGATGTGGTAGGCTTACGTGGTATATGACGTGGCATACGGAAAATATGACATGGCGGGTGACGCGGCAGTATGGTTCAGGAATGTGGACCAATGGGCGACTGACATGTGGCATGTGTTAATTGGTTTTCAAGGTGCCACGTGGCCCAATCACGGGCTGCCACGTGGCACCCCGGGTTTATCCAATGAGGGATATATTAAAATTTTTGGGGCTCGGGGGATTCGAACCCCGGACCTCCCCTACCGCATGTGTTTAACAATACATGTCCGACCAATAGGCCAATGCTTATTACTTGACATATATCCAATTTAAATTGTATTTAGATTTGATTTGTGTAGCTGTTTGTGGGGGGTCCGGCCGGGGCTTAGCCCCAGCCCATGGTCGTTTGACTACAACACATGACCATGCCTTTATACAGCGTGGGTGTTGGATTGTGCACGTATTTTTGTTAAAACTCTGGTTATATGCAATGTAATGTGACCGTAGTGCGGAGGTTTGTAAATGGCACGCATTTTCTTAAACGGTTTGAACGGTTGCTTGTTAACCGTTAAGCCCTCGGTTCTATCTATGCCATGCGACCAGTGTTAAAGCACGCGAAAAGGGTTAAGGCCAGCGCTAGCCCTTTGGGCTAAGCACTTGGCCATATTAACTTTCATATGACCATTTAAAAGGGGCGCGCGCCCAGGTTAAGGGGCCAAGCCCAGCTTTGTAACTATATGATATAGTTATAAGTGGGTTATTTAACCACTTTTGATTTATTAAATGTAATTAAACCAATTTTTAATGTAATTGGGAGTTATTGGGCTTTTTTAGAGCCTAATTTTTGGGAGGAAGTTGGAGATGGATAACCAACTTTCCCAACTATTTAACCAAGGCCATGTTGAGGCCATTTGGTAAGATTTTGGGCAGATTTTGGACGGTTTTGGAGAGCAGAGATGCTGAGGCAAAGCCAGGTCAAAGCCAGTTTGAGGCAGGGAAGCTGTTGAGGAGGAGATGCTGTCGGACAATTTCTGAGAGCTTGGGACATCCGTTTCAGGTGCCGTAAGTTGTGCAAGATTCTAGAGATCTGGGCGAACATGACCAAATCAGTCTAGAAGCCATTCGGCATTGTAAATATGTACTAATAAGATTTCAAAAAGAAATAAAGAAGCTTCCCTCACAGAGAAAAGGCCCGGAGACGTAGGCAAAGTTGTGCCGAACTCCGTTATCAAACTTGTGCATTATGGTTTGTTTTTTTTCATTGCTTTTCAGATCTGCAAATATGTTAATGGATGTATAATTCACTTTATTTTCTCGCTCTTTCGTTAAGTTTCCCAATGGTCAATTAATTCATGCAAATAAAAAACTCAACCATAAGTCATTTGAAAAACCCTGACGGATCAGTAGAAAAGATGGAGTTGGAGACTATTGAACATCCGAGCCCATATAGAGTTTCATGGTTACAAAAAGGACATCAGGTAAATGTCACTAAACAATGTTTAGTTGAGTTTAAAATAGGTGGATATAGAGATGAAATACTCTGTTATGTTATCCCCATGGATGTTTGTCATCTATTGTTGGGTAGACCGTGGCAATATGAAAAAAATGTGATTCATGACGGGAGGAAGAATACATACACCCTAGAGAAAAATGGGAGAACTCACATGTTTCTTCCAATCAAAGATAAAGAGGTGAAACCTGAAGTAAGTAACGTTGTACTTCTCATGAGTGGGAAGGAACTTCTTACAGAGGTTAAGAAGAAGGAGGAACCACAATTCATTGTGGCCAGAAAGCCTAAAATTGTTTTAACCAGTACAAGGGTAGTTGATTTACCGAAAGAGGTTCAGAAACTGTTGGAAGAGTTTGCTGACATAGTAGTGGACGAACTACCTCGTTCATTTCCACCGATCATAAGTGTGAGTCATCATATTGATCTCATACCTGGAGCTAGTTTACCAAACAAAGCAGCGTACAGATTGACGCTGCAGGAGAATGAAGAAGTCAAAAGGCAGGTCCAGGACTTAATGGACAAAGGATTGGTTAGAGAAAGCTTGAGTCCATGTGTTGTTCTGACAGTGCTTAGTCCGAAGAAAGACGGAGGCTGAAGGATGTGTACTGAATCGAGAGTGATCAACAAGATAACCATCAGGTACAGATTTCCATTGCCAAGGATGGATGATTTGATGGATTGCTTGAGCGGAGCCAAATTTTTTTCGAGGATTGATTTGAAAAGTGGATATCTCCAGATTCGTATGAGAGAAGGTGACGAATGGAAGACAACATTCAAAACCAATGAAGGGTTGTATGAATGGCTTGTTATGTCATTTGGCTTAACAAACACACCGAGTACCTTCATGAGGTTGATGAATGAAGTCCTGAAGGATTTCATCGGAAAATTTGTCATTGTGTATCTGGATGACATATTGATTTTCAATAAAATAGAGGCAGAGCATCTGAAACATTTGTCTATAGTGATGCAGAGGCTATAGCAAGAGAAGTTGATGATAAACATGAAGAAATCCTGGTTCATGAAGACAGAGCTCATTTATTTGGGGTTTGTTATTTCTACAGATAGGTTGAGGATGGATCCAGATAAGGTGGAGGTAATTAAGAATTGGCCATCACCGAAGAGTATATTTGAGGTGAGAAGTTTTCATGGATTGGCTAGTTCCTACAGGAAGTTCATTAGGGATTTCAGTGGAATTAGTGCACCGATGATGGACACAGTGAAGAAGAGACATAAGTCTTTTCACTGGACAGAAGAGGATGAGAAAAGTTTTAATTTGTTGAAGAAGAAAATCACGGAACAACCAATTTTGGTGTTGTCAGATTTCAAAAAGACATTTTAGGTAAAATGTGATGCAAGTGGATTTGCAATAGGGGCAGTCTTGAGCCAAGAAGACAGGCTGATAGCATACTTCAGCGAGAAGTTGAATGAAGCGAAAGTGAATTACTCCATGTATGACAAGGAGGTCTATGCTATTATTCAAGCATTGAAGAAATGGAGACATTACTTAATCCCGAAGGAGTTTGTTTTATACAGTGACAATCATGCTTTGCAATTTGTGACTCAATAGGAGAATTTGAATCAAAGACATGTTAAATGGGTTGAATACATGCAGAACTTTACTTTTGTAACTAAGAATATGTCTAGAACTGCTAACAATTTTTTTGATGCTTTGAGCAGGAAATGTTAGTTGTTGCAGGAGTTCAAAGTCAAAACACTGGGTTTTGATGATCTTAAGGACATGTACAAAGATTATCCAGATTTTAAAGAGGTGTATGAAGCAGCTGAGAATCCAATTCTCAAGGACAGAAGTCAATGGACAGAATACATAATCCAAGAAGGATTACGGTTTAAGGGTAATCAACTATGTATTCCAAAGGGCTCCATGAGGGAGAATCTATTGAAGGAGAAACACAGTGGAGGATTGGCCGGGCATTTCGGTCATGACAAGACGTTCTCAAAGTTAAATGAGTCATATTTTTGGCCAGAAATGAGAGCAGACATCAAAAGATTCATGGACAGATGTAGAATTTGTCAACATTCAAAAGGGAAGAGGCAGAATGAAGGCTTATATCAACCGTTATCCATACCTGACAGGCCGTGGGATGCGGTAAGCATGGACTTCATATTGGGGCTGCTGAGAAAACAAAGAGATTTTGACTCGATCTTTGTAGTGGTAGATATATTTTCTAAGATGGCACATTTTGTACCATGTTAGAAAACCAGTGACGCAACTCACATTGCGAATCTGTTTTTCAAAGAAGTTATTTGACTTCACGGCTTACCAAGAAGCATAGTTTCGGATCGACACACCAAGTTCGTGGGACACTTCTGGAGAACCTTATGGAAAAATCTAGGAACAAAATTATCATTCAGTTCAGCTTATCATCCTTAGACGGATGGATAGACAGAAGTTGTGAACAGAATTTTGGGAGACTTGTTGAGGATCTTGGTGAGAGAACACCACAGTCAATGGGACAACATTCTGCCACAGGCGGATTTTGCTTACAATGATTCAATCAAAAGAAGCACAGGGTAGAGTCCATTCCAAATTGTTTATGGGACATAGCAAGGAGGAGTATCTGAACTGAGGGATTCATAACGAGATGAGATAAGAAGTGCTAGTGCAGAAGATTTTGCCGAAGCAATGAAGGAACTTCACAGCCAGGTGAAGGAGTGATTGCAGAGCTCGAGCCAAGATTATAAGCGCAGAACAGATCAACATAGGAGAAAACTTCAATTTGAGGTTGGTGATTTGATTCTAGCACATCTGAGAAAGGAAATGTTCCTGAAGGGGACATATAACAAACTGAAGATGAAGAAGATTGGACCATGTAAGGTCTTGAAGAAATTTGGGGCAAGTGCTTATGAGATTGAATTACCCGATGGGATCGGAATTTCTCCGATATTCAATGTCTCATATTTGTAACCATACAAAGCTGGAGAAGATAGGGAACAACCAGAGGTTCAGTGGACAAAACAGATGCCAGATGCAGAGAAGCCATATATGGAAAGCATACTAGACAAAAGAGTTAGTAAAAGAACCAGGGGAAAGGAATATTTTGAATACTTGGTCAAGTGGAAGGGACATCCAGTTGAAGATGCTAGCTGGGAGAACGAAGCAGAGATCCATAAGCATGGACAAACTGTGCGAGAGCTCATGGATAGGAGCCCATGAAAATTTTCAAACCAGGGAGTATGATGCAGGAGCATCGCCAACAACAAGCGAGTGGGGAACAAAACGCCAACGCATTCTGGCACATGATGAATTGTTTGAAATGTTTTGAAGTTCGATATGCCAAACATAAATGAAACAATTAAGAAAGGACGTACTTGTAGATTTTAATTAGACCTTGAGCGTCCTGCTCTCATCTGAAGGATTAAGAGGCATTTATGCTAGTAAATGTAACTAGGTAGCTTTAAATTCTTAGATTATACAGTTTTAGGAGCCGGAGGGAAAACAGATATAGAAACCCTCACTTGTATCATTGTAACATTAGCAGCAAAATCAATCAAGAGAGCATAGAAAAGAAGAAGAAGAAAGTTGTTTAGAAGAACCCATGTACATAAGTTCTGAGATTAATATATAAAGCTTTGATTCAGACTCATGGTGTTCAAATACTTTCTGTGTATGCATGATTGAATGTTATGCTCATGATTGTTTTACTCTTTTTGTTATACATTTTCTTTGATGTGTGAATGTATGATTTCATGATTGAATGTCTGAAATCTAAAGAGAGGGAGAGTAAGGAATGAGTTTCAATTGTTTCTCTGTCTGAGCAAGAGTTTTCCTGCAAGGAGTGCAGTGAAATTGTCCACAAGGAGTGCGTTGACGGGTTCATAGTTTCAATCTCTGAAAGCTTAGGAGGGATAGCATTGTTCTCATTCTCGCAGAAGTGCAAGTTAAGCACAGGAGTTGTGCAAGGGGTGCACTGGCCGAGTAGATTCTCAAAGTTTGTAACCTGAGAGAAATTGTTGAAGGACTGTTGTCGCAGGGAGTGCACATAGTCGAAGAGGTTCAAATACTTGGAAGTATTTGAAGAATTTCCGCAAGGAGTGCATGCAGGAGTGTTCTTGAAGACTCGAGTTGTGGATAAAGCTCAAGAGGGATAGAGTCTTCGAAGTTTTCGAAGAGAAGCTCAAGAGGGCTAGTGCCTTGAAGTGTTGTAAGAAGGCGTAGCAACGTTGTTTTGCAGGTGGATAAGTTTCGTGAAAGAACACTTTGTTCATTTCGCAGGAATCGTCAAGGAGGAATTGGACGGTCGAAATTCTCCATGGAGAATTCACGAAGTCCCAAGAGCCGTCAGATCTTGTAGAAGAGAAAGGAGAGTTACGACGAGTGTTTTTCTAAGTGAAATCTCAGGAGAAATGGGTCCATAGGATCTGAGCCAACAAGGGTTGTTGGATTCACTCGCATAATCTCATTTCGTGGATTCGCGAGTTGAAAGTTTAAAACCTTTGCATAAAGATTCGCGAGTGGGGAAGTTGAGAGAGAATGACAGTCATTCATTGGAGGAGGACAGGTGGTAGAGATCAAGGGATCTCACGAACTCGAAGGTTCACAAGGTGAGAACCCAAATATTGGGTGCTCCAAGTCGCGAGTGGTGAAATCGTGAGGAGCTAGGACAACTGTAGGATCTAAGACAATAGGGGTCATTGGATCGCTCACGTAATCTCATTTTGGGGTTTCGTGGGTTGAAGAACTGAAAGCTTAGCATCAAGATTCGCGAAGTTGCGAAGTCGGAAACTCCAAAAAGGAGGGAAGTTTCGTTGTGGGACCCGAGTTGACGACGTGTTAGGATTTCGTCATTTTGGCATATCGGTGGATAGGAAGCCAAGACTTTTGTCTCGAAAGTCCCAAAGTCACGAGTTGCAATAAGGAGTAGCGAGGAGTTAGAGATCTCGGCACTTTGGGTGTCAGGGTACAAAGGAGGTAGCGCTTCGGGAAGAGAAGTCGCGAAGTGACGAAGTTGGGCATGAGGGACACATGGTAGAACTGAAAGGTGGGCCCATACGATAGATAGGAAGATAGGTGTTACCTAGTGAAAGGATTCAACACCCTTTGACCTCTTGTGTCTCGTGGATTCGTGAGATAAGGGAACAAGAGTTCAACCCTTCGACTCGCGAAGTCATGAGAACACGAGGAGAAAAGTCAACATCGCTTCTTGGGATTTCATGAAAGGAAGGTGCCAAGATTGGACGCCACAACTTGTGAAGTGGCGATTTGTGAGAGGAGCTATCATTAATCTTAGCTGGTGGTCATGTGTGGAGGTCATTGACAGAGGGGAGCTATACCCCTTTCGTGATCTCAGGTATCACGAGATTGGAAAAGAAGAGTCGGGAGCCTCGACTCACGAACTCGCCAGTGGCGAATTGTGACAAGCACCTTTTGGGTTAGGCCTTGGTCATAGTGTTGTGGTCACACGGAGAAGTGGAGCTCACGCCTAGTGTTGTTCGCGTAGGGGAGCTTCCGAAAGAACCTGTGGATCGATAATTTGTGATTCCAACAGGGAATCTAAAGAGTCGATTCGGCTCGAGGGAGATAAAGAATGATCCTACGAGTGGATCTTGGCATGAGGGTCGATAGGTCTGCATCACTACTACTCTCTCGACCTCTATTTATACATTAAATTTCCTCACCGATAGCTTTAGGTTGAAACCTAGGTGTCAAAAACCCTAATTACCCAAAAAGCTAGGTCAACTTGACCCTCGTTTTCCGGGCTTCACCAACCTTTCTTTCCTTCCTCTTCACGCGGTGCTCCAAAGAATCCAATGGTGGCTTTCTCTGCTTGCTAAGTTGTCCATGATTATTTTCTCTAGTTGATTTGTCATCCTTAATCTCCTCATTCAATGACTTGCTTTTCCATACTTCGTTCCATCTTTTCTGTTCTTTTGCTTACTTCGACCCAGCGACAGTCACTGTGTATCCTACACAGTTCTCATTTTAACTTTTCTTCCTTGATCTTCACTTCCTTCCATAACCAAGGGCCAACAGGCCCCCAACACTCACCTGTGACTCATCCCGAGGCACTTCAGTTCTGATCCTTCCATGTCGCTTCGACTTTGGACTATGGAGTGCGTCCTTTTCTTTCTGCTCCATGTCTCCTTCCCTTCCTTGTGAAGATTGTCTTTTATGTGTCTGGTACCCAGGTTCAACTGCACCTGGTACCTAGACCCTTTTCTCCTTGCTTTTACTAAGAGTTGCGAGTTAGCGGGTTGTCATAGTACAACTTCAGTTGACTCCCATTTACTAGTCCCTTTTTCCGTTCTCCCTTCAATGTCTTCAGTTGCGCAACTCCTCCTTTTTTAACATAGGCGATCTCATATGGTCCAAGCCAATGCGTTCTGAACTTCCCTGGATGTCTTATAAATTTATTGTCATACACCAATACTAAATCACCTTTATTAAACACCTTATTCTTGACGTGTATGTCATGATAGGCCTTCTCTCTTTCCTTTTGTACCTACTGATGGAATCCTGCCATAAATCTGTCTTCTTCTAGTTTAACCAGCTGGGCAAGCCTCTCATGAACAACGCCAATATCATCCATGTCTGTAAATGCAACCATTCTTAAGCTCGGTACCAAGTACTCCATCGGGACAACAACATCAAGGCCATAAACCAACTTGAAAGGGGTCTGCGTTGTTAATTTATTGCAAGTGGTTCTATAATCCCATATTACTATTGGTACTCTTAAATTCCAGTCATCCCTGTTCACACTGTAAATCTTTGTCAACGTTGTCTCCAAGATTTTGTTGAATTCTTCAACTGTTCCATTTTCTTGTGGATGGTAAGGTGTACTCTTCTGATGGTGGAGTGCAAATTCTTCAGTCAGGGCTTCAACTGTCTTGTTGATGAAATGAGTGCCTTGATCGCTCATAAGGGTCTTAGGGCATCCAAACCTGGTTATTATGTCATCAAATATAAAACACATAGTTGTAGTTGCACTACAATCCTTGACTGATCTTTCTTTGGCCCATCTAGTCAGGTATTCTGTCACAGTGATAATATACCTTGCTCCTGTTCACTTTCCTGGTGGGTTTATAGGTCCCACGAAGTCAATCGCCCACTTTTCAAATTCTTGTAGGGTCATCTACATTTCTAGTGGCATTTCATCTCTTCTAGATGGTTTTCCAACTCTCTGGCATACATCGCAGGCTCTAGTATACTCTTTAGCATCTTTGTGTAAGCTAAGCCACCAAAGGCCAGATCGCAGAACTTTTTGTGCAGTAGCTTTGCCTGCATAATGTCCTCTTGAGATGCCTTCATGAGCTTCTGTGAGGATTAGTGGGTGCTCTTCTTCCATCACACATCTTCTTAGTATCTCGTCAGGTCCCATCTTATATAGTTGACCAGCTATCAGTGAATAGTCTGTAGCGCACACCACTAGTTGTTTCTTCTGTGAAATTGTATACTCACTTGGAGACCTTCCTGTTGACAGGAATTGGACTATGTCTGTGAAGTGGTCATCCATCTTATTGATGGAGAGTAGCTATGCATCCAGTAGTGTATCCTCCGAACTAGTGGATTCTTTGCCATGTTCCAACCTCGACAAGTGGTCAGGTCCCTTGTTCATTCTTCCTGGCTTAACTATGATCTCAAAATCATATTCTTGAAACAAGAGAAGACATCTGCATATTCGCCCCCCCAACATTGGCTTTTTGACCAGGTAATTTAGCGCAGAGTGATCAGTAAACATTTTAAAGTGTCCTCCCAACAAGTAGTGGCGGAATTTCTGTAATGCATACACCATGGCTAATCCTTCTCTCTCTGTAGTGGTGTAATTAATTTCATATGTGGATAGCTTTCTGCTGTAAAATGCTAATGGATGATCAATGTCCCCTTCTCCAAGTTGTGCTAGTACTGATCCTAATGCAATGGAAGACGCATCAACATGCACATGAAATTCCTTGCTCCAATCTGGAAAGATGAGAATAAGCGTAGTCACCATCTTTTGTTTCAGTGTGTTGAAGTTATGTTGGCATTCTTCTATCCAACCAAATTGACAGTCTTTCTTTAATAAATTCTCCATCAGCGCATTAATCTAAGCATATACTTTCATAATTTTTTTGTAATAGCCAATATGTCCTAGTACAGTGCGCAGTTGTTTGACTAAGGTAGGAGGTGGAAAATCAACTATAATTGAAATTTTGGATGGGTCCACCAACAATCCTTGCTTGCATACAATATGACCTAATAATACTCCAAATGGTGAGAAGAATATGCACTTATTCAAATTCAAAGCAATTTGACATTGCCTACATTTATCCAACATTATCCTTAGACAATCAATATGGTTTTAAAACAAACTAAAAATAGTCCAGTCATCAAAATAGGATTCTAAGAACTTATGCAAAAATTCTTTGAATGCTTCGACCACCACCCTAGAAACGATGGTTGGGGCATTCTTCAGTCCAAATGGAATCACTGTGTATTGGTAGGATCCCCATTCTATGGAAAATGTGGTCTTGTGGCAGTGCTCTTTGGCAATCCAGATTTGATGATATCCTGAAAACCCATCTGTAAAAGAATACACCTCCTGGCCTCCCACATTGTCTAATACTTCATCAGTGAATGGTGTAGGGAAGGGGTCACGCAAACAGGCATCGTTCATCTTTTTGAGGTCCACACATATTCTGATTTTGCATGTCTTCTTGTCTTGTACTACCATAGGGTTGATCCACTCCGACTCTTCGACAGGTTCAATAATCCCTGCTTCTAGCATTCTGTCGAGCTCAATCTTCACTTTTTCCTTATATTTCAATTTCAATCTGTAGGGTCGTTGCTTGACTAGCTTCGCATATAGTTTCAAAGGTATTCTCATCTCTCCCATAGGTCCTTTTATACACTTCATATCAATGAACTTGGTCGGGAACAAGTCCTGATACTCATGCAGTAATTCTGTAATTTTTTCAATGGTAGCAGCATCCCAGTAATCTCGGACATTGGCAAGTTTTGGTGTCTCCTCTATCCCAATATTGAATTTATTTATCTTGATTGGTTGTCCAATGAATGACATTTAAACTCCTATTCCTTCCACGTCCCTATGGTCTTCTATCTTAGCAATGTTTACCTTCCTTGGATCATCATCTTCGTTGGCATTAATGTTGTAACATCCTTGTAATTTCTGGAATGGCGTAGTCCATTCGTCCTCTTCTTGCTCCAAAGGGAGGCTATATGCCTCCTTAAATACTTTCTGCCTCACAATCTTTAATGCTTGATCTACTGAAGGAAATTCACTTTCAAACAAAAAGGTGGTTACAAAATTCTAAAGCATACCTTCCCAATCTGAAATGATAAGGCCCAGCTCCGCTTGAAGGTACCAGTTAATAGGGGTCATGTCTAGTGTGTTAATGAATCTATGTACCCATTGTTCTCAAGGAATGTCACTTCAGGCCTCTTCGCAGCTTCATACATGGTCCTTTGGGCAGCTTCGACCTATGTACCTCACTTCGCAGCTTCCTACTTGTGCTAAAAACGCGTAGTCATCAAGGTTCGACATTGTGTCCAGTCTACGATATTTCTTTTATGTGTCCCCCACCATCTTTCTAGTGTATATTTCAGGGCCTCGTCCATATCCAACAGCCTCTGTTGTGTTGGTACAATTTTTTCAAATTCCATCAAGAAGGATTCTAAAGGATTCAGAACATCAAAGGTAGGTAAGTTACTTATTGTTGTACCAATCCAGCAAACTTCTCTAGTCAATCGAGCACATATCCTTGTTGATACTTCATACATCTGGTTCTTCTAGTTCTCCAGTGCTTCTTCTGAATCTGATGAACACGCGCTATCACTTCGCCAGCTTAGATTCCCATCGGTAGTAGGGTTGATATAGTCTTGCTGGTTGATTGTTAAATTATAGATGTTTTCTAGCTCATATGTGTAATATTCTTCTCTGATGGGCTTTGTATATCTCGAACCTTCATATGGATATAAGGGCGCAATGAACCTAAGGCCATTTCCTTCAAATTTCATGCGTCTTTTCTTTAAATCGACCACAGTAGAATTTTTGAAGGCCCAATCAATTCCTAGTAATGCAAGGTAAGGGAAGTTATCATCAACAATTTCAATTACCTCAAAGTCTGAAAAGGTTCTAACTCCGTCAATGTCCACAGGGACATGCTCCAATCATCCAATTGGGATGACAACTTGTTGATTAGCCATGCGAATCCTGATAGGGGAATATATCATCTTGGGTTTTCCCATTAGTGCCCAAGTTTTCTTCGTCATTACGTTGACCTCTGACCCTAAGTCGAGGACCACATAGTCTATATCATACTCTCCTATTTGAGCATTCAAATGTAATTCTTCGTTTGTTCTTCTCTTCTTTCCAATTTGGTGTACTACTCTGTTTAGCAAGGGGTCTACCTTTCCTAGCTCATACTGCCTGATGAGGTTCTGTAGCTCTTGTACATCTTTCTCATCCTAGATTAATTTAAGACAAGTGTACAAAAAGTTGATGAGCATACTTACCTCTTTTCCTTCTTTATGCACAGTCGATTGATCAAATGCCTAAGGCATTCCGTACTCTTTTACTTCCGGCTGCATTCTAGATGAGGACCCTCGGTTCCTCTTGAACTCATGTCTTTCTTCCTCAAAGATTCATCTTTCTTTCTTTGCATCAAAATCCTGAGTCTTCTCCTCAACTTTCCTGATACCTGACTCTTCTGTGATTTGTCTTTGGGTTGTTCTATCCTCTCCTGTAGCAATACCTCCTCGAGGAATAACAACGACTCTAGGGTCAGTTCCGCGAGGTTTAACATATATCCATTGTACTTGTGGGTTATGCTGGGGTCCTCATCTTTCCTGAATCTTATCCAATATCACAAGGAATTCCTCTATGACATGCTCGAAGGAGTTACAATAACTGCAAGTTGTGAAAGGATTCTGACAATCCCTTGCTAAGTGTCCTGGATGCACACAGTTATAACAGATTATTTGTCCTTGGCCTCGACCCATACCTCCTCCTCATCCTCATCCTCTGTATCCACCATTAGGATTGAAGTTTCCTCTCCCTAGAGAGTTGTATTGTGGAGTGTTTCCTTCTTGTTGTACTTCACCTTGAATCTTGTATATGTCCCTCAACCTCTCATGCATGAGATCGTAAGATCTACAATATCGATCATTGTGCCCCACTAATTTACAGAATGTGCAATACAAGTTTTTGGGTGTCTAAACATACTTCTTCATGTAATAGTACTCACATGGGCGATGCCTATTTCTGCACACATCACACCAGGGCGGGTTAACTTGCTTCAAGCGGCTCAGCGCTCCTGAGGCCAAATACTCATGAAATAAGGGACAGTGTTCCTTATCATGACCTTATGATATGCATCTTACACACTAGACATCTTCCCTTTTGTCTTTTCCATTATCTTTCTTCATATCCTCAACCTGTAAAGACAAACTGGTTAGCTAACTCAAGATTTGGCTCATGGCTGAGATCGATTCTCCCATAGGTGTCGATTCAAGCTTCATGGTGATTTCCAAAGCTTCTGCCTGGGATGCAATATGCTGTTGCATTACAAGGACTCTGATGTGTGGTAACAATGCAATGATGAACCATTCTTTGATCTATTCATCGAGGATTTGAAAAGTTAATCGGCCTGTTAGGGTCTTGAATCTCTGGTCAAACTCCCAAATAGGTTCTGCTACCTTTTGTTTGATCTCTTTTATCTCTGTAATACATTGGGACTTCGACTTAGGTTTCTTAAACTCTGCAAGTAGCATATTCTTGATCTCGTTCAGTGGCTTAGGCTGTGCCAGTCCTTGGACGAGTTTCATGTACCAACTCAATGTGTGGTTCCTTAGTGTAGTCCTGAACTGGGTTATCTTGATGGCTTCGTCAGTGATACTTTTAATATTACATACCACTTCACATAGAAACCAATGTTGATCTACATCTTCAGATCCATCTCCTCTAAAGATAGGGAGCCTCATTTCATCTGCCATAGAGCTGACTAGGCTTCTTTTCTGAGTAGATGCTAGGCTACCAGTAACAGTTCTCTGAGGACTCTAGTGGTTCTGACTATTCTGACTGTTAGGTACATTTGAGACAATAGGAGGATTAATGTTACTTACATTAGTAGTTCGCACAGTTTCTGAGGTTTCTGGCTCGCTTTGGAGAAGTTCTTCAGCTTCCCCTTCTTCTGTTCTGGTGTGCTCTGAATGTTCTTCGTTGGTTATATCTACCTCTTCTCCATTGTAGAAACCCTCTTCTCCATAGTTTTTCTTAAACAAGTTCTCAAGGTGAACCCCTTGGAATACTTTCCCACTGCATGTATGTCCTACTTTTGTGTCACTATAACTATCCGATATCTTGAACATTAGCCTTTTCAGGTCCGACCAATCTACTGTATCTTCAAGATGTGGTTTTCATGCAAGATCATCTTGATTCTCAGCTTTAGAAAGTGAAATTTTTTTCCTCTGGGTCCTTTGAAAAAGTATCTCTTGTCTTGGCTATACGATTATGTTCTGTCAACAACAAACTTCGTGATATACCCTCCAATGGTACTATCAAACCAGTGATCTACTACTCTGGATACATCGTTGTCAACTCTCTTGACCTTCTGGATCAGTGTCGGTGTCCAAACCACAGGAGGTCTAGATCTGATCTCTAACTAGGCATCATCTAACCTAGCCAACCACTCAAACAACTCCTGGTGGATTCCTCCAAAGAAGATCTCATGAATTTTGGTGAAGATGTGTCCTTGTAGCCAATCTTCAGTACTTAGTTTAGGGTTCCTGTTCTGGGCTTCAGCGAAGTCCCTCTCTTGATGGTCTATCCACTTTTGAATCTCGGTGTTTGATGGGAACCACCTTGACATTCCCTTAAAAAGATTCTTGTCTCGACAATGGAACCATTTGTTGGTACAGGGGCAGACCCGTGGTTCACTCCAAGAGCGCACCAACAAGCCCTAGCTACTGGCCCTTTCAGAAACACTTGCGAAGTAGATGCAGTCTCACCCGAGGTAGCTAAGAGGGGGGTTGCAGGACATAGATGTCTACAACCAGGGGAATATCAAGTGGAACTAATACAACAATAATGTAGCATTCGTGTGTCACTTATCAACTAGATCTACTCTGTGCAACTATAGATATGATCTAACACAATAATGCAAATGACAACATAACAATGACAAGAATCCAGGCATCAATCACACATGCAACACAAAATGTATGTGGTTCAACCTCTCTCTAGGGATACGTCCACAAAACTGTGCTTATGATATATTAAGATAAAGCTTACAGTTTTGATCTATGCTCTAGCCAACAGATCCTCTCTCTTCTTCCCTCCCCTTCCTGCGCACCCAACTACAGGATCTGATCTTCGCACCCAACTGAAGATCTTACAATACTAGAAGACTCTCACTCTCAACACTTCTCTCTCTCATAGTACAATAATCTCTCAATCAACCACAACCAATAGGAATACCCAATGCTACTAATCTCTTGACCTAGGTCCTCTCGACCTCTATTTATACATTACAGTCCCTCACCGATAGCCTTAGGTCGAAACCTAGGTGTCAAAAACCCTAATACCCAAAACCCTAGGTGTCTAAAACCCTAGGTCAACTTGACCCGCGTTTTTCAAGCTTCGCCAACCTGTCTTTCCTTCCTCTTCGTGCGGTGCTCCAAAGCATCCAATGGTGGATTTATCTATTTGCTGAGTTGTCTACGATTATTTTCTCTGTCTGATCTATCATCCTTAATCTCCTCATTCAACGGCTTTCTTTTCCGTACTTCACTCCATATTTTATGTTCTTTTTCTTACTTCGACTCAGTGACAGTCACTATGTTTCCCGTGTAATTCTCGTTTTACCTTTTCTTCCTTGATATTCGCTTCCTTCCATAACCAAGGGCCAACAACAGATCTTCAACACATTGAAACATGAAATGGTTACTGCGCCTATTCTGGTTTTCCCGGATTGGAGAAAGGAATTTCATGTGCATGTCGATGCATCTTCTATTTCACTAGGAGTAGTGTTAGAACAACTAGGAGCAAGGGATATTGACCACCCATTATCCTTTTCTAGTAGGAAGCTCTCAACAGCTGAGATAAATTACACCACCCTTGAGAGAGAAGGTTTAGCCGTGGTGTATGTGTTGCAGAAGTTTCATCACTACTTGTTGGGAGGCCATTTTAAGATGTTCACTGATCATTCTGCGTTGAAATACCTAGTCAACAAGCCGGTGTTGGGGGGAAGAATATGCAGATGGCTACTGTTATTCCAAGAATAAGATTTTGAGATTGTGGTCAATCCAGGGAGAATGAACAAGGGACCTGATCATTTGTATAGGTTGGAGCATGGATATGAACCTACTAGTTTGAAGGATACACTACCAAATGCACAATTGTTGGCCATTAGAAGGGTTGATGACCACTTTGTTGAGATAGTCATTTTCTTGTCAATAGGAATGGCACCTAGTGAATATGCAATCATCCAGAAGAAACAACTGGTAGTGCGCACTGCAAATTTTTCACTTATAGATGGACAGCTATGCAATATGGGACCTGATGAGATCCTAAGGAGATGCGTTATGGAGGAAGAAAGACCACTGATTTTATCATAAGAACATGAAGGAATCATAGGAGGACACTACACAGGGAAAGAAACAACACATAAGGTTCTTAGCGCTGGCCTATAGTGGCCTACTTTACATAAAGATGCCAAGGAATACTATAAATCTTGTGATATATGCTAAAGAGTTGGGAAGCCTTCCCGAAGAGATGAGATGCATTTAACACAAAAACTGACTTTCCGGGCATTTGAGAAATGGGTAATTGATTTCGTGGGACCTATAAACCCACCAGGGAACTACACAGGAGCTAGATACATCATCACTGCGATAGATTATTTGACAAGATGGGTAGAAGCAAGAACAATTAAGGACTGTAGTGCAACTAAAGCTGTACGATTTATATTTGAGGATATCATAACCAGGTTTGAATGCTCGAAGACCCTAATGAGCGATCAAGGCACACACTTTATTAATAAGACTATTGAATCCTATTGAAGCTTTGAATCAGGAATTTAAATTCCGCCATCAGAAGAGTACTCCTTACCATCCACAAGTGAACGGGAGAGTCAAAGTTTTCAACAAGATCTTGGAGACAGCGTTGACGGAGATTTGCAGTGTGAACAAGGATGACTGGGATTTGAGAGTACCAACAGTGCTATGGGCTTATAGAACTACTTGCAAGAAGATAACAATGCAAACTCCCTTCAAGTTGGTGTATGGCCTAGAGGCAGTTGCCCCTATGGAATACTTGGTTCCTAGTCTCAGAATTGCATCATTCACAGATATGGATGACACTGGCATTGTTCAAGAGAGGCTTGAGTAATTGGTAGAACTAGAAGAAGATCGATTTATTACAAGATTCCATTAGCAGGTACAGAAGGAATGAGAAAAGGCCTATCATGATAGGCACATCAAGAAGAAATCCTTCAAGCAAGGAGATCTGGTATTAGTATATGACAACAAGTTCATGAAGCATCCAGGGAAGTTCAGAACACATTGGCTTGGGCCATATGAGGTTGTTTATGTTACAGAAGGAGGAGCTGCGCAGTTGAAAACTTTGAATGGAGAATGGAAGGAAGGTTTGGTGAATGGGAGCCAGTTGAAATTGTACTATGACAACCAGTTGCCTCACAGTTCTCAGTAGAAGCATGAGAAAATGGGTCTAGGTACCATTGCAGTTGAAAATGGGTACCAGAGATAGACAATACAGAATGCACAAGAAAATAAGGGTGGGACAGAGAAGAAATCCTAGGCTGCCCCGCACAGTCCGAAGACGAATAAAAACAGAAGGTTCAGACCTGAAGTGCCTCGGGATGAGTCACATGTGAGTGTTGGGGGCCTGTTGGCCCTTGGTTATGGAAGGTTGTGAATATTAAGGAAAAAAGCATGAAGTGTGAACTGCGC
>JZKD02S1962691.1:50338-65333 GCA_000966675.3 Picea glauca
CTTCAATGATTCTTCAAGTTCCAAAGACTCTTTTGATTCCAAGAAGAAGAACAAGGGAAATCATTACACTTACTGCAATAAACCAAATCATGAGGAACCTACATGCATGAAGAAACAAATAGATCTTATGGCATAGGTACTTCAGCAGAACAACCTTGGAAATTTCATTCCAAAAGGATTCAAGAAGTAGAAGGAAGAAGATCTTTCTCCTAAGAAAGGTAATAATCATTCTCTTGTTGCAATTAATTCCTCTTCTAATTCATGGATTATAGATTCTAGTGCATCACATCATATGGCAGTGAAAAAGGAAGTCTTTACTTCTTTGATTTCATGTTCAAGACCCCCTATTCTCATGGGGGATGACACTCTAGTGGTAGTAGTAGGAGAGGGGAGAGTGAAACTTCATAATGTAAGTTTCAAGAATGTTTTACATGTTCCAAAGATTTATATGAATCTTCTCTCAGTTTATCAGATCACTCAGAAAGGTAAAAAGGTTGAATTTACATCAGATTCAGTTTATGTGCTTGACATTCGTGACAATTATCTTATTGCAATTGGTAAGGTGGATCACAAATCAAGGATGTAAAAATTCACTAAGTTTTCTCATGACGACTCCTCTTTTCTACTTACACATAAGAAGAATACTTTGCATGCACCTCCAGTGCAAAATCTAAATACTCTTGTGTTTCCATCAGTTCTAGACGTCAGAGATGATTCCATACACTCATATTATGTACATGGAAATAAGAAAGTAGTACCGCCAGATAAGGAGCCAACATCGAAGCTTTAGCATATGCCCAAGAGGGAACAATCCAGACTTTAGGTAGAGGGTTTTCTTTTAGGGAATCCATTGGATTTGAGGAGGACTCAATCTCATCATGAGGATCCTTCTCATTCACTTTCATCTTATGAACCTGTGATGCCCATGCATTGCTATATGGTTCAATCTATTGATCCACATAACTACAATAGGGTTGTTGGAAATCCATTATGGAAATCAGCCATGCAAAAGGAGTATGACTCACTCCTAAAGAATTATACTTGGAATCTGGTTCCACTTCCACCAAAAAAGAATATTTTCAGGTGTAGATGGGTCCAAAGGATCAACAGGTACAATGCTATATAGGTTTCCAAAGGACTTCATCATATCCATAAATATTTCTACATCTTCACAAATACTTTCAGTAAGTAGAAGTTTCAGACTTTGTGGGATCGTCTTGGAGGGAAGAACACATTTTCTTAGCAGTTGCCTTTTCTTCTTTTGATGCATTGTTTTTTGAGGGGGGGTTTGTTCCCATGTGGTTTTCCCTCTTTCCTCATTTTTATTGAGTGTTCATTAGTTTCATTTTACATGAGTACCTAATATGTCCTAATTGTCGCGACTCTTTTTTACTTCATAGTGATGTTCAAGGGGGGTGTTGGAGAAATTTATATTTTCAACACACTAGTTCAGTGGGAGTTAACTCACTAGTTCTCTTTTAGACTTTCTATTTAGACCATCACTATTATGCATGCATTCATTCCTAAGGAAATCTAACTACTTGATTTATTTTCTTAATTATGGAATATACTTCCCTATATATGAGTGTATTCCACTCATTCATTGTATCATATTGATCATCATTGTATCAATCATCATTCACTGATTAGCTCATTGGAGTAGTGTGAATATATTTTACCATTTTTCCATATTGAATCTCTCTTCCTTTCTTGATAAGTTTTGTTTGTACTTTCTTTAGCTAGATCTCCTGTGCGGGTTTCAATAAAACATTTACAACCACATGGCCATATGCCAACCTATTATTAGTTGAAATATTCGACTTGTGGTCAATTAATTCAACTTCGATTTTGCCTGATTTAACACTTCAACCTTTGAATTTCACTCCCAGCCGATCCACCTCAACTAGAATTTCACTCCAAACAATATAACAACCCAACAAAATCTTCCCCCATATATAGATATTTCAAATAGATATGGGTTGCATATAAAATATAATCGAACCTAGTGATATTATCACCACTATCAAGGGACATTCTAGTGACATGATTTCAAATTTGTCTATCCCAAGCCTACTTGTGAAAACTTTTATGTCTTAGTCACCACCTTTTATCCACAAACAATGGAAGTTAGCACCATGCAACTTTTCAACTAACTCACACTCCTTACCCAAAAGAGAGAGAGTTATCTCTCAATCATCCATTTCCATTTGAAGGGAACATAATTGTTGTAGTAGTAGAGATTCTCATTCTATATATGGAGAGAAAAAGGATCATTTAACCCATTCCTTAAGTTTTGTTTTAGTGGATTTAATTTTAAATTCTTAAACAAAAGAAGGGGAACCTTGAGTCAGGATGTGCCATGCTTCCTCAATGGATACCATAGATATAGATTCATTTATCCAAAGGGGGTTGAACATAAAAGGAATTGGCCTAAAATTCTATTTCACCTTGATATAGAGAAGGATCAAAATATGATCTACAACCAAGCTTGGGAGAATTGATCATACTATTCAAAGACTTTCCATAATAAAATAACTATGTTGGATCATCCACGCTTGCACACATATTTATTAACATTGGGGATTTGAAGACCCAAGGTTTGTCTATAGTTTACCAACAAAAACCCTAAAGAATCAACATATCAATCCCCAACCAAATACTAAATAAGGTCTCACCCAAGACGCCATGAAGATCACAGAGACCATATGGTCTTGTGTTGATGATGATGAAGGACTAATTTCACAAAGTACCATCCAGGTTGGTATTCATACAATAGTCCACTGAAAACTACTTAAAAAATAACACTATGCAAAAACACATGCATTCAATTGGCACATGAGTAACAAATCATAATACTAGAATCACTATAGATTTATTATCTTGATTCCACCATCACAAACAACATTAAGCAACTCAAAAATTGACAGCAACAAAGCCTTGATCTATTATACATTTGACCAATGTTACATCACATAGTGTCATGCGCTTTCTCTCAGACTCTTCAATTGTGAAAGACATAGACTTACAACAACAAACATTATAAGACATAGGATCAGAGTGAAATCAATAGCAATAATACCTACAACTATCAAAATATCAACCCATTGACTAGTGAGCTAACTCTGTTTTTGTTGTTTTTTCTCCCTTTTATTTTCTTCTCGGCTCTGGCAGTCTATCACTTTTATTTCTTGCCCACTCCCTCCTCTGACTTCTAGTCCCACATGCTTTGGTCACTCTCATGCATTCCATGTAGCCTTTTTGGAATTGTGGTAATCTCAACTACCTTTCCATGTCATCTTCTTTATTCTCCATGTTCCCTTGTGCTTCCTGTAGAAATCATTCGACCATACTTCTCGAAGATTCTTTTCTTGATTCTGGTGTGCATGTGGTCTCTTCTTGATTTTTGACATGCATCAAAAAACCCAGAATGGCGTGCATTGGCAGAATTCAAACTAGAATGCAATAACAAAACATTATCTAATGTGTGTGCCTCTTGTCACCCCTCATGCAACTACTTGAGCGAACACAAAATTGTACCGATAATCTTTGTGCACATGTGTGATATTTACCCAAAACTTCAGGTTCCAATAGGCCCCCACCACTATTATTTGGCTCATCCTTGATCCAAATGCCTCATGGAGTGACTAATTCGATGGATGGAACCATGTTTTGGATTTCTTTGAAGAAATATTTGAACTGGCAATCAGGCTCATTGAGGTTGCCTTGGAGTTCCTTGGTGAGATGAACAACTGCATCGACATTGGCTATTTTGACATGAGGAGATGGCATATCCAGTGTTTCCATTTCCTCAATCAAGGTGCCAACAACCACCTGTGCGTCTATCAGTTCGGTATAAAATATTAAGGCCTTATCGTTCGCAGTAGTGATGAGCTCTGATATGATTTTCGGCTTAGTTGGGGCTGCAGTAATATCTCTTTTTTTGGATGCAATAGTTTCCATTCCATCCATGTGATTTCCTGGAGGTAGAGATTCCAAGATACTCTACTTTTGTGCGACCTTAGCCTCAGCTGCACGAAATCTATAATTAATAGTATATAATTCTAGGGGAGTTTGTAAGTGGGTCCATAAAGTGAAGATATGATCTACCAACCCCAAAAATTTCTTTCGTCTATTGAGGCCATCATGGATGGTTGCTTTAGCTATGGAAACCTTCTTCTGTAACTTTATCTCCTCCGAAATTAAATCTTGAATCTTCACACATAGTTCTATATTCTAAGATTCTAGGAGATGAATATTCTCAGTAACCACTCTAAGTTTTTGTGGTGTCGGGATATCTGGCTATACGTGATCATTCTTACAAACCTGGGAGTAAGCCTTTTCTAGAGAAATGAGTACATTGGTGATATTGGATAGAATGGATTCATACAAGGCCTTACTTTATATATGCGTAGAAAATATGATTTGCAAGGCAGGGATCAAATCTTTCACTGTCATTGAATCTTGAGAGATGATGATGGCATAAATGGCTTTGTACATGCGTGAGTTTTATTCTCTGGGGGCATCGTGCATACTCCTGTGCACCTGTACATCATTGTGATCATGGTTAATTGGTTTCAACAACCCCTAATAGGTCATGACTCTTCTTTACACGAGCCCATTTGGTTAGTTTTCATCATGGAGGGACTGCACTTGGCCCTTCCGGATCTAGTGGCATCCACTAACTACCCACTACTACCTTACTCATGTATCACTCATCTGTATTCTCAATGAGGTTGAGTGGGATTGAACATGAGGACATTTTTTCTATTATATCATATGGTGTATCCATATCCATCCTTCCTATACTTGACTCCCTTACTTGTCCCGTGAAAAACTGAGGAACTGGGGGAACAAAGTTATTTCTCAGTAGTGCACACTGGACCTTGAGGTATCGAATGTTCTCCTCGCATCACTAATTTTCTACCCAACACCTTTCATAGAAAAAATATACTGATGGATATCCACTCTTGGCTTGAACCTTTCTCTTAGTGGGCTCTCCATAACTATCCATTCTAGAAAATATTTTTGATGCGCAACCCACCATTGTGTGGGTACTCATTTTAACATTGCATCAAGAGTGAAGCAGAATCAGTGGTGTTTAGGACCATGTTTAATCCATTAAATAAACACATCCATTGGATCCTACCCATCGAACCAGTAGGATCCAAACTCTTCTTCACACACCTCGGTGGTAATACGCACGCACCTCCTTATTGAAACTTCATAAATATTGTTCTTCCACCTTTCCATGGTATCATATGAATCAACATAGTATGACTTCATGCTCCACTATATCAGTTTCCCATCCACCATGGGATTAACATAATCTTCCCTATGCCATTTGATCTTGTAGATATTATCAATAACATATCTATGTGCATCCTCATCTACTAAATCATTGTATCTATCCCATTCATTAGGATCTAAAGGTGAAATCATGTGCAAGGTGTTAGTCTCAAACGGAATATGTCACTTCTTTAACTTCAACACCGCATTATTGTCAAAGGCCCAATCAATTCCAAGTAGGGTAGAGTATGGATTAGAGTCATCCATAATCTCTATCACTTCAAATTCATCCTTCGTCTTCACCCATTCTATGTTCACTTAAAAATTTTCCAATTGGCCTATAGGGTAGATTCTGTATTGATTTTCCAACTGTGGTTGAATGGGAAACCAACCAATATTGGTTTACCCATCAATTCCCATAACTTTTCTGGCAGGATGTTCATGTCAGAACCCAAATCCAATATGACCCCATCCATTTCATAACTACTGAGTTCAGTTGTCATCTTGAACTCTTTTCTTGTGCGCTTCTCCTTACTCACCTGGCACATATTTCTTTCTTGTAGGGGCAATGATATAAATCTCTTTGTCCCTTATTCCCCCATGTAGGTTGCTAACATCTACATCAAATTTTGTGCAACATCAATATCACTTAACAATATTAAATAACAACATAATAAATTACTTACTTGATCCTCGGTCTTTGTTTCACGACACAAGTCACACAGTGCTTCTTCATGCATCGTGTGCTTCAGTTCCTCATGCACATGTCCCTCAATTGTTATGTGTTCGACACATTTTAGCTCCTCCTATCTACACCCTTATTCCAATGACCTTTGCTTCGCACACTATATTTCTTCGTGCATGCACGGTTCCTCTAATGCCCTTTGCATGGTGCGATACAATTCTTCATGGGTGCAAGCCTTTTCCATCGACCGTTGCATCACTCATTGAAATTCCTCATGGATACAAGACTCCTCAAGTGACCTTTTTGTTGCACGTTACATCTCTTCACATTCTCTTTATTCCTTTATGTACCTCTATGCATCGAACAAAAAATTCTTCTGTTGAGCGGAATGAAACTTAGAAGGGGGTTGCGACACCTTTCTTATCTTCCCGTCCATCCTTTGACCTAAAATTTCACCACACTCAAAGTCCATTCCCATATTTTCTCTGCCTCAGGTTATCACCCATACATCTACTTCATTATCCTTTTTTTTAATTCCTGCATGGATTTTCATGAAACATATTGCAAGGTGCCTTCTTCTCTTTCCACTTCTTCAGTAAGTCAGGAAAATCCTTTGTAACATGCTCAGAGCTATAGAAGTACCCATAAAGAGTGTGTGGTTTGGTACAAAATATTGACATGTGGCCTATTTATCCACGGTTAAAATGAGTGGGGGGTTTACACCCCCTACCCCCTTCTCCATATCATCGTATCTGACTACTTCTATAGCCACCTATGGGATCTCCCTAATATCCACCTATTTCATCACTGCCACGATCATCACCCTTTTATTCCACTTGAACCCAAAATACATCGTGGGTATGGTCTTGCAATAGCTGGAGTGACCAACAGTTGTTCACATCGTGTCCCATGGACTTGCATAATTCACATAATGAAGTATGATATGTATTCAGATGTTTCTCCAATGTTGGGAAGTAGAGTGGTATATGTTGGATTACTAAGAGGGGGGGTGAATCAGTAATAGAGCAATATAATCCTTTTTCACCATAAAATGCAAGTGTTATATCAATGTAGGATTATCATCTAATAGTCTTAGAGTACATAAACAATGAAAAAATGAACAATCACACACATACACAGTTCACCAGTGTTTTACGTGGAAACCCAAAGTGAGAGAAAACCACAGAATGTTTTTTCTTATATTTCTTTAAGAATTACATTCATTGGAAGAACCAACTTCCTTTTTTTTTCAGCTGCAACTGGAAGGAGGCTCCAACCCGCTAGTTTCTCAGTCTACAACCTGAGGGAAGCTCCAACTCCCCAATTCTCTGGCTATAACTAGAAGGAGGCTACAACGCCCTATGTTCTCTGACTACAACTAAAAGGTGACTACAACAACCTGTCCTTTCCCCGTCCAACTGCCTTGATGTAGAAGTAGAATTATGGAACCACTGTCACACTATCACCATGAGATATACCACTTTAACAACTTGTAATCAACCTATACCATAAACAATTGCATCAACCATGCATCAACCTGTACCAAACAACCTGTAATCAGCCTGTACCATAAACAAGTGCATCAACCGTGCACCAACCTATACCTCAACCTATACCATCAACGAGTGCATCAACAATGCAAAAAATATGTACTAGTCATGAATCAAATACACATAAACTATGAATCATCAATATGTACCAACATCATCAACTATACACCTCATGTATGTGCCAAATCATCAACTACTTGTCTCAACCATGTACCCAACATGTACCTCAACTAAAATCCCTCATCAATTTCATCATCCAAATATGATTTGTAACTCTGTAATATACCTGGTGTATATGATCACATACCTGCAAACCTTCCTTAACTTTAACAACAAGAGACTACCATTTTCATCAAACTTTACTTTAGTCTCACATGACTAATTTTGGATTAGTCAAACACCCTAACTTGCAATAATCATAACTATGTACTTGTAATGAGTAAATATATGAAAATGGTACACAATGTTATTCAGTGTCTTTTATGCAATTCATCCAGATTTCACTACTTGGAATCTCTCAGAAAATGATTTATGGCAAAAATGACATACCTTGTTGAATTCTAACTTATTCTAGAGAGCGAACTTGTAGAGCATACCCCGCACAGAATATTTGTTGTATGGATATAAAAATTGTACAAAGAATACTAAAGTATGTAATCTAACCAATACATTTTGTCTTACTGAATTTGGATCTGTTATGAAGAAGTTATGATGTTTTTACCCGAAACACTTGTTTTATACTAGTTTCAGGACTAGCCACAAACCCTATTTTCCACAGCGTGTAACTCCAAAAATACAATGACCCACAAGCTGAAATTTGTATCTCAACTACTTGGATATGTTTCCTCAATGGCCTCCCAATTTCATGGTCTGAATCATTCTATAAGAAAATTTATTGTGAAAATGGTGAGATGACCTGTAAATAGCATACCTTAGAAAGCATGATCAAAAGAATTTATCCTCCCTTGAATTCTGGCCTTATTTACTTCACCTACCCTCTAAAATTTGGCTTAGATATCCTTTGGTTACCTCAGTAACCTGTATATATTCAATATTCTCAAGTGTTATTAAAATGATAGAGACTTGTCTCTTATTTATACTTTCATGTAGCTTCCTCAAGGGGTTAACTTTTAACCATCTTAACCCACTTTCATTATTTTAGGGTTAACCCACTTCTAACCACTTGTCCACTTAGTAATTTATCCATTAATTTTATTACTTAAATAATTTCTTTTGTATTCACTTTGAATTATAGTACACTCATCACTTCACTTTGTTATTTAAATAATTTCTTCTTTGTAAACACTTTGACTAGTTTGACCTTTTGGGGCTTATAGATGACTCATAAGGGTTCTCCAACTTCACATGGCCATAACTCTCTAACCGTGAGGATTTATGTGATGTTCCACATACCACCAGAAATGGAATGACATGTTCTATCTATACAAAATTGTCTTACCTGCAAATATATCAAAACTCATACCATTATCTATCAAACAACCTTGGGTTCATTACCCAAACCTTTGTGCTACCGGAATTCGCTACCTGACTTTATTCAAGGGTTGACATCAATGACAACCAACCCAATTAATCAACAGTATATGTCCCCAATACCTACAAATTTTTCATGAATCTGTGTGAGGTCCAACAAAAAACGGACCCAGCGCACCCATTGCCATATAGTTTCCTAGTATAGAAACTAATCTCTACTATTTCCCTCTGATATGCATGTTGTGCACCATATGTTCTAGTGCACAAATTTTTTCTTTTCCATGTCTTGCAATTACATCAATAGGTTGGCCAACTAATATTGTACCTGTGCCAAACCTATGAATGTTTCTCTGCCTCTGGGTGTATCCTCGAAGCACATCGTAATATCTATTACTTATGCATGAGTAGTCACTTTTTTTTGGGTAAGCATGACTCAGATATGAGGAAGAAACCCTACAATGAACCATTCTCTATGTTTCACGTCCTGGATCTAGAATGTTAGCCTATCGAACAAAATCTTGAACCATTGGCCATAATCCCACATGGTTTCTTCTTGATTTCCTTAATCTTTTTAATACATTGAGAATTTGAATTAGGCCTTTTTAATACCTTAATAATATCTCTCTTTATCTCTATTAGGAACCTCATATGTCTTGTTGCCACAGTGGCCTTGTACTTAATATACCATGTCAAGGCTCTGTCCCTGAATGTGGTCTCCACATGCGCAATATTCGATGCCTTTTCTATGATCCTCTTCACAAACCATATCACCTCACAAGTGAACCAATGTGTCTCTGCATCATCTCTACGTATTTCATGGAACACAGGTAACCTTAGGGTACTATCCTGATCCACCATCCTCAATCTTGAGCTATTTCCTTTGAATTGACTGTTAGGTGTTTAGGATCTCGGTACTGATACTCTTTCTGGTGAAGTATCACTGAATTCGTCATATTCTTCACTCATGACTTCCCTTCTCTCTTATCCTACTCTTTCTTATACTCCAATCACCTCGTTTCCCATTGTTCTTTCTTCTTGGATACAAATTCACAAGGGGGGTGGTTCAAAGGGGGGGTAACTCCATATTATTCTAGCATTTCTTGTGAGGTAACCCAAAGAGTATTATACATATAATCATGCAATATCATCCACTATTTCTAACTCTTCTCCTCCACCACTAGGGGATCCTCCATCTTCCTCTCTTACTTTTATGCCTCTTATTTGTGTCTCAATTCCCCTGAGGTTGGGGAAATCTACAATAACCAAGGGGTTTAGACTTCATCTTCTGGACCCCTACTACCACTACTATTGGTATTTCCATTGGATACCCTACTCTAAATGACACACCCCTTCATGGGCTTATCCTTATATGTGCTCCTCTCTAGCACAACACACTCTTCTGCACTTCCTCCTAGTGCAGTCTCCTTTCTCTTTATTATGGGCTTGATCCCTCATCGTAGACCCATTTCTAACTTCCTTCCACTTATTTGTTCCACTCTCCTTCTCAACTCAACTCTTCTTGCATACATTTCGACTCTATCTCTCCTCTTGTCTTTTGGGTCCATCCTATTTCTCACCTCATTTTAACAATTTTTGGATCCTCCTCAAAGGATCCATATCTTCTCTCACTTTTCCCCCATCTTTTCATCCCCCTCGAGTGTTAGGTGAGTCTACTCATCCATCCTATCGAGATCCATGTGCATCAACGCATTTTCCATGAACACCATTTTTATCTAGAGTGGAATTTCTTCTAACATCCTTCTTATAGAACCTTCCATGAACTTTTTTTCATCCTCACTGAAATAGTCAGTGTATTAAACAACAAATTAAATTATATATCCTTCCTTCACCTGAGAAAACCAAAACTCGATGGATCGATTCCACTTGTTATTTAATTAATTCATCCTATCGATCGTGACTTGATCCCAGACCAAGGGTTGTTGCAGTATCAAATAAGTATTAGTATTAGTCTACCTCTTCAGCCATTCATACAATAGATAGGAAAATTCAACAAATAAAAGTTTGTGCATATCAAAGTAGAGATACCTATCCTTCCATCACTTTGTATTAGAATTCATACCTTTATTTTCCCTCTGATCAAACTCATATTCCTTTGCAGTCAACCAATATTGAATTTCTTCCCGAGATGGATACCACCTCATTCTTCACCTTCATCACTCAATAAAAACCTCCAGGTCTCAGAAACAAAACAATTTTTTGGCTCATCCCTGCTTATGCATGTATTTCTTAATGTTGGGGCATTGAAGACCTGGGCTTCATCTAGAGTTGACCAAAAAAATCCCCAAAGCATCAATATATCAATCCTCAACCAAATACTAAAGAAGGTCTCACCTGAGACGCCATGAGGATCACAAAGACCATATGGTGTTGTTTTGATGATAATGAAGGATTAATTGCACAAATTTCCATCTGGGTTGGAATTCAGACAATCCATTGAAAACTACTTAATAAATAACAATATGCAAACACACACATTCAATTGACATGTGAGTAACACATCATAAGACTAGAATCATTACAAATTTATTTTTTTTCATTCCACCATTACAAACATACATTAAGAAACTCATAAATTGACAACAATAGAGCCTTGATCTCTTTTACATTTTCCCAATGTTATATTACCCAATGCCATGTGCTTTCTCTCGGACTCTGTAAATGTGACAGACTTACACTTACAACCAGAGACATTACAAAACATAGGCTCAAAGCAATATTAATGGAAACAATACCCACAAATGACAAAACAACAACCCACTGACTAATGAGATAACTTTGTTTCTATTGGTGTTTCTCCCTTTTATTTGCTTCTTAGCTCTAGTTCTCTATCACTTTCCATTCTACCCCACTCACTCCTATGATTTCCAGTACCACACACTTCTGTCACCTACATGCATTCCACATAGCCTCTTTGGAATTGTGGTAATCTCAACTACCTTTCTAACTCATCTTATTTCTGCTCCTTATTCCCTCGTGCTTCCTGTAGTAATAATTCATGGATATTTCTCGAAGATTATTTTCTGGATTACGACATGCATGCGGTCTCTTCTTGATCTCTAATGCACATCAAAAAACCTGGACCGACATGGATTAGTAGAAATTGAACTGGAATGAAATAACAAAACTTGATCCGATGCACATGCCTCCTGTCACCCCTCGCACAACTTCTTGAGTGAGCGCAAAACTGGAATAGGCACACACAACTTCGTTTATGCACATGCATCATATTTACCCAAAACTTTGGGCACCGACAAACTCTAAAGAAGGAAGTGATTGAGTCTCTCGGTGATATGTCCAAGCCCTAATACCCATTTTTTCATGTTTATTACCTTATCTTTAGTTTTGGATTAAACAAATCCCAATCTATGATTAACTCATCAACAATCTCTCTAAAATGGTCATGAATGAAAGTTACCCCTTTTGTTTTTCTTAGAGAGATAAACATGTTGAGATATCCATATAATTTCCTATTGGAGGTAGGAATGTTGTTTCTAAAGGATATCAACGAATCCCTATAATCCTATTTTTGTTTTCTATAGGGAACCAAATCATAGGTGTTAAAAAGTTGAAGATGCTTACCAAATGATTTATGGAGAAGAAGAATGAACACCCAATGTAGAGTAGAATGGTGCTATATAGGTTCAAAAGTTGATGAGTCCCATGCAATATAGATGTCACCTGACAACCCTTGCATGATAACAACTAATTCTTTGTTATGCTTCACATTTTCCTTTCAATTTCATAATTTTCCATTTTTCTACTTTTTTTCCTTGGATGAGGATTATATCTAGGTTCTCTATATGAATTAAATTTCCCATGGCCTCTTGTTTTACTTCACTGCTCAATCCTCTGCAATATTAGGATAACACCTTCATTATTTATAAATTTGGATTTTGAAACCACTACCAAAGGTAGTCTCAATCATTGGTTAAGAGACAAAGTTATTATATTTATTTTTTTCTTCTTCCCTTTTTTCTTTATTTGTTTTCGACCTTGTTTTTGTTATGTTTTTCCCAATTCTTCTTCTTCCTCTTCTTCCTTCTATTGCAATTCCTTTTCCTTATCATGATACCACCATAAAACAATAGGGGATATTTAAGGGGGGGGGAAGGGTGGAAAGAAAGGACGTACAAGAGGATCTAGATGAGAGAAGGAGGGGGGAATAAAGGTGGGTCAGGGGAAAAAACTAACTCACAAGAAGGAGGGGGTTGAAGAAGTAGGAATAGAATTTTGGAAGGAGAGATAAATGGGAGAGTAGAGGAATGAACAAAGGGAGACACTCTATGGTGTAACCTCAAGATCCAACGGGGGAGGGACATAATATTTATAATAAAAAATAAGGGTATTTCCCTTTGACGAGGGAGGGACTAATTTCTTATCGTTATAAGATTTGTTAGTAGGTTCCCATTCATTTAGGTTTTCATTGAGATATTGGGGAGGGAAAATGAACTGACAATCCTTAGGAAAATTTTTATATTCATGAAAAGATTTACATTTGAATAGAATTTGCTCATAGTCAAGATTCTAGAGATGGGTCCAATACTCTACAAAAAGGTTAATCACCTCAGAGAGCCATTTTTTTAGGTATACCTCCAAAACTATTATAGTGTGGGAAAACATCATAGAATTGGACCAAGACTTATCAATATTTCTCTTCGAGCTACTCAAGATAGGGAAACCTATGTTTGGAAGATGTGGGTGACTCTTATGGTGGAGGATGTTGCATATTGTTTCAGAAACTTCATCTCTCTTGAATCCAAGGAATCCATGACTCCCCTGGAAGATGAGATCAAAATTATAAGGGATTTCCATGATGACGAGGATATGGAAAAGTAGGTTGGAGATATTATACTGGATCTTGGCTACTTGTGAAATCGAGATACCAAGCTTTATAAGACTTTGGAGCTATATTGGAATAACAAGAAAATGGTAGCTCAAGACATGTTTTCTAAGAATTAAGATTACATGAAATTCAACCAGCATTTGGAATATCTAGAGAGCCAGAACAAGTTGCTTCTCACCATGGTATTGTGGTTGTTCAAGAGAAATGGAAGTTCTCTCCATTTGATGCATGAAGGTAGATCATATTCTAGTTCTCTGCGACATTCTCAAAATGCGGGAAATATGACAGGGGGCTCTATGCCCATTCTACAGGTGACCCACTTCAATGGCTAAGATCATATCCACCTTTTCTTGGAAATCACCTTATAGCTTTTTATTGGTTTCAATAGAATTTGTATTTTATTTAGCTACCTTGAAGTGTTTGTCTTTCAGGTTCTCAGACTCTTTTATGTTATTCATAGTTTCAACTTGCAACAATATTTTCTTGACTATTCGATTGGTTTCCCATCAAGGGAAAGTTGATTGTTATCTGGTTTGTTGGGTCATTTTTATCTTCTTTATGGTTCCATGAGCATCTTGAACACTTTGTATTTTTGTACATATTGTTTATATATGAATAGAAAAATCTTCCTTACATTTTTTTTTAATTTACTTTTAATTTGAATGTTTTTTTTGAGTGGTTTTTTAGAGAAAACCATCAACACTAACATGTAGTAAATTTATCTCACCCATAAATTTTACAAGTTATATAAAAAACTGCCCATCATTAATTTTCTCCTTGTAGGGATGCCAACTTTTATATATTTATTCTTATGAATCTACTCATGTGTGTGTGTGTGTGTGTGTGTGTCTATTAGAGATACATTACATGTTGATCTCCACATTAATACAATTTGGTCCTATTTTCTATTCTAATCTTTATTTATGTCAAAACTATTTGCATTTGTCAGATACACATAGTGAGGCAATATTGAAGACAAATCTTGCAATATAAAAGGTGAAAATACCACAACTATATTGAGCAATTACAACTCCAAAATAGCATGGTATATCATTACAACTACAATGTTATGTAGTAGAGTTGTGACTCTAATACAATACTCATCTCACTTCCTATGTC
>JZKD02S1962702.1:13156-49110 GCA_000966675.3 Picea glauca
TACACCAGAATTTCAAGTGTTGGTTCATTTCCAGATTACTTTTGTCTTGGACACTAACTCAGAAATTTTAAAAGAATTATAGAGACAAAGGTTTTCCTACAACACCAACAGTCCTCGCTTGAAGTATTGTGAACGACCAGCATGAAAGGGTTCTAATGTTGATTGGATTTCTGTATACTAGTAGCCTAACTCTACTTTCAATTTTTTTGCTTCTTTTCTTTGCTTTATAGTACTTTGCTTTATGCTTTCTAAGTTAAGTTTTTTTCCTGCTGCACTTCATTTCTGTCTTTTATTGTTGTTGTTTTAGTTTCTGCAGTTTTACTTCTGTCATGATTTCATTTTTTCTTATCTTTAATCATTTTGGTCAAATAGGGTGTCGGATCAATTTTTCCACAGTGACACTCCTGCAAAGCATTGTTAGATAATAACAACCAATCTTACACAGGTGTCAGGATGCTCCTCTGAAGGACCCTTGAAATTGTTACATTTTTTCACTGTTGTCTTATGAAGAATCGGCTATCTCCCACTTCTTCTTGCCATTTCTTCATCCATTGAGATTTTAAGAGAAAGTCTAAAGTTTTCCTCCTTAAAGGTTAGAGATCATATTCCAGTCAAAGGATTATGCATACAAGGGTAAAAACCCCCCATACTTAACGCTTTTCATGAATTATTCCCAAATTCTTGGTCATCTTTCCATTAAATCCTCTCACTTCCCCCTATTGCATAATCATCCGAGTTTTTATCTTCTTGACCTGTTCTTCTTGGTCTACGAAACCATGAGTTCTGAGTTCTAAATTTGTTGGAAACAAATTTTCCCTGTGGAGTCGCTAGTTTGTTGACGATTAAGAAACGTCAACGTAGTTTCGCCTGCAAAGTGTTGCTAAAGCCTATTATCATAATACTAAATAATAGTAGTAGGTGGGACCCCCTTGAACTATTGAAGATCATATATGCTCATTTTTTATGTTGTGATGATGTGCGACATGGTTTAAATGGTTGATGAGATATTGGTGTTGTTGGTATGAGTTGAGCTTTCGAGATGTTGATTCTTCATGTTACTACAGCTTATGCTATTCATTGATGTCATTTGTTCTTATTGCACCTGCACAACAAACATGTTAGTGAAATCACATGAGAGGCAGTCTTCGAGAAAGGCAAAAATACTATAATTGGAAAGAAAAGGAATCCAATTTTGTGTTTTTACTATACTACATGCAAACAATGGGAAAGAAATAAGAAACAATTGCAAAAGGGAAGAATTTGGAGTTATCCTATTCACTATACTACATGCATAAAAGACTTAACAATTATCCTAGCTAACAAGTAAATGGTTGTGCATTAATTAATTAGATTATGTGGTCGATATATATATATGGTGTATTTGGATAGATTGAATGTTGGTGGCACATTTGACCAAGTAATGGGCGTTGATGGTTATACGATTTTGTTTGAGTTATATTATGTGAAATAGGATGTGGTGAACGCGCTACTAGCCTTTAATGTGGTGATGGTTTCGATACATGGTTGATTAATCATGTTAATAGAGAATTTGTTGGCATGTACTGTTGAGTTAATGAGATATGGGTGGAGGTGGCGTGCATTTACTGCATGTCAACTTTACTCTTATCGCTGGCCACCATCCTAGTCAGACTATTGTTTGATCTTGTTGTTGTGGTTATGCTCCGAATTTTTAGCAAGGAAGGAACCGCTCGGCCAGCTCTCGTTTTAAGGAATTCGAATACATGTCTGGTTTTTTTTTCCATTCGTGACTCTGCTCTGGTTATGAAATGATTATTGGCTCAAGTGTATGGGTTTGTGTTTTCCTAAGTGTTGCAACTGTGTGAAATTTTTGTTCTTAGATGAAGAGTGGATGGTTCTTCCTGTAATAATTTTGAGTTCGTACAGGTTATTGGTCTTTCTGGGTGATATCTCTCTGTTACCACTGCTGGTTTAGTTGGAGGGTTTTTGTTTAAGTCTTGGGTGGATAGCTATCTTCACGCACTATCACTAAATCCAGTCTCTAACTTTCATGGGTTTAATGGTCAAAGGTTTTTTGCATCATTATGTGGGTTTACTTTAGCATTTTCCACCACTAAGGGTCATGAAGTGAGTGTTCTATTCTTAACTCTACCCTGTCCTCACCTTTTGTTTTGTTCCCCTTCCATGGATTGTTACATGTCCGCAATGATTCATGTATCTCTCTTTGTGCACACCCTTTGCCTTGAAAGTTCCACCACTACAAGGAGTTGGTTCTGTTCCTCGGGTGATGACTACTGGGAAAACCCTTAACTCTCCAGTCTGGAGTCTAATAGAGGAGACTGCCATGCCCGTCAAGTTGTTATGGGTTATTGTGGATTGAATGAATAATTGTTTTCCTTGGATACCGACTCGCCCAGATGGTTGTATAGTAATCGTGTTGGTTTGGCATTTGGCTATTGCTTCTGTGATAATAAGGATAAACCCTTCGTTGCCAATTGCACTTTCAAAAGATACAGTAACCCTCCTTATGTTAATAGCTCAGTATGGTAAATAGAAAGGGCCTCTGCCTTGATTCGATTGAATGTGTGGGTATGCATAGCTACCACAGCTCATTCGGTTGATTGATTTTCTACAACAGTGGCGAATTGTTTGGTCGATATACGGTCATTGGTGTTTGCACTAATAATTATTCGGATGATAGTTGTCATTGGTTACAAATGCTTGGTGTTTCTTATGCACGTCACGTTATGTGTATGGTGTTTTGCAAATGAAATATTGGGCATGGTAACTATGTTTTTCTTGGGGTCAAATGATTATCGAACTAGATAACTATAGAAAGTATATCCACTGCACCCTTATGCTTCTTTGATTGTATAAGCTTGAGTTTGCACAACATATTCGATCATGGTGTGACTAAATCGAAGCAACGTTATATTAAATCAATGGCTCAGCATGAGATGTTGAGTTATTACTGTGACTGTGTGTTTGTTTTTGTTAAAGTGGAATTGTTGCATCATGTGGTTTTGTTGGTTGCGCACTGTGTATAGCATAGAGGGCTTGAGTTCTCACAGTCAGAGATAATCACAAAGTTTTAAACATGTTTATTTATTGCAATCGATCACTTGTTAAAGAAGGCATGTTATTGATGACAGTCGTGTTGGATGGGTGGCCCAGCTTTTAAGTCACATTGAATTGTTTTTTTTTTACAGTGGCAGAACTACATTGCCTGGGAAAATTACCCTGTGCATAGCTTGTGTCTAAATGGTGGTTATTGGTTGTATGATTAATTGTCATTTCGGGCATGGCAATTTGGTCTTGATTATTTTGGTTACTGCCTAAACATGTTTAACGAATATCGTTGCATTTAAATGATAGTCCTGATTGCAGTGGTAGTGACTTCATTGTTAATTTGAAACATGACTTTTGAAGCATTATTGTGGATTGAAGAAATGCATGGGCAGTGGTTGATTTTGATAGTTTGCAGATTTGAAATGGGTATTGTTCGTAAATTGTTATAAAATGAAAGTATGTGAATGAAGGGAACAGAATCTCTTACAAATTGTGTGGAATACATATTGTGTTGTGGTGGCACTGTGTTGGATATTTGATTATGAACAGCGAACTAGTTAAATGCTCAAAAATTATTGTTTGGTCAATTGATTGATGGTTGATGCATCTCCTTTCACAGAATGTGTTATGGATCACTGAATTAATTTCATGAACAGTAATTGTTCTTCTTCCCTTCCATTATTTCACTTTCCATTAATTACAAACCCCATCACCTCCCATATTCATATTTTCACTCCTTGTTCTGAGATTGATTGCAGTCAAGAGAATTTTTGTGTTAAACAAGATGAAGGTGACAGTGTCTTGTGTGGATTGCAGTGAGGTTTTATTGGTTTGCTTTACAGTTGATTGTTGTTTTCATTGAGCAGTCACCATGTATTTTCCCCCTCATTATATCATATTTTCTCTCAATACAACCCCCTCACATATCCCAGAACCCTTTTTCACCCCCTGCTCATTGATTAACAATGAAACAATTTGTATGGATCGGATTGCATGATTCTGATACATTGTTGAGCCAAATCTAATTCATATTTTTAAAGAGTTGTCATGTATGGTTATTTAAAAGACTATTTGCTAATTGATCATGCATGCAAGATGATTTTTTTCAATCGAGATAGCCATGGTTGAGGAAACAGAGGTAGAGGTAATTGGAACTGAGGCCCAAGAATGTCTAGGTTATCCATACATTTTGATGTTAATTCACAAGAGCTTGGACAATTGTTTCATGCCAAATTATTCAATTGGATTGGGCAGGGAATAGTCCAACCTAGGCCTGAAAGGCCTCCTTTCCAAGCCCCGCAAGCACCCGGTATCCCTGTACCTCCTCATGTCTCACTACAACCCGAGGTCCCTGAAAATGATGGATGGAAAGAGATTGTCCACCTGACAATCTCCCAACATCGTCGCTAGACCAACTTGTCTGTGCCTCCTCATCTGTCGATTAACCCCATTTCCCAAGTTGCCCCTGATCACTCGCCAGTGCAATCCTCCCATGCTAGCAAGAGATTGAAAACTAAAGCCCGCCATGCCCTTGATAAAGGAAAATCCATTTTTGCCCCCTCCTCACCCTCCAATGGCTCTGACAAGTCTATGTCTTCCCAGATGTATTTGAGAGACGATTGTTCCCACGTGATCAATGAAATTAGGCCTAAAGGCTCTGCATAGCCAAAGGAAAATTCAGGAAAATCAAGAGGTGACAGCAGCAATCAAAGAAAGGTTGCATCACAAACTGGGAAATATGGTTTTTGAGTTTATTATATATGTTGTTTTATGACAGTTGACTTCAGCGATCTTTGGACAGCATGTTTATTTTGGATATATGAGTATTATTTTTGAAATAATTTCAAATTTCATGAGTTTAAATTGCCCAAAATTGAATATGTTGATGGGAGGCACAAGGAGGTGTGTTTTTCTTAACTAATGGTTATGTTATGATTGTTATGATTGTTATGATTGTTATGGACTAAAAGGAGTCACAAGGGGTCCCACCTACTAGTTATTATTTATTTATGACCCTTATTATAACTATTACTCTTCACCCTAACTAAAGTAAGTTGAGTCTTTTAATTAACTTAACTAATGAATTGGTTCAACTTATTCAACCAATTCTAATTTGTTAAAAGCAAAAGGAAAGGGAGGAACAAGAGGAAGATAGAAGCAGAAGCATGCTAAGGTTTTATCTTTGAGTTATGTTGAGATAGTTCATTTTTCATTCATTCATATATTCATCACAACCTAATTCTCTTTTGTGATAGCAGGGTCTTATTGTAGATAGCAATAATCAGGGTTGAATCAAATCATTCAGACACTTGTTTTTCAGAGGTGTTTATCTATCTTTGATAGTCTTTGTATAGTTGTATATTTGTGAATTAATTTTCATTATTGATAAAGGATATTGTGCAGAGTCGAGTGGGCAACAATATGTGGCATGCTTATCCAGCTTTTAGAGTTCAGTTTTGGTTTTCTATCAGAGGTCCTTTTGTATGTTCCATCGGGGATGTCTAAGTTTGACTTTGGTCCAAGATTTTTGTATGAGATTTTGTAAAGAAATGACTCTTTGGTGAATTGGAATGAAATAAAGGATTGCTTTATGTCTCAACTGTCTTGATTATCATCTTGGTGTCTTTACTTCTATTCTTACATTTATTTCAGCAACTGTTATATTCGGAAAATTACATAAAAAGTGAACTTCCAGCAAGCTTTTTGTTGATAAAAGACTAGCCTAAGCACTCGTAATTAATACTTGTGAGTTAGGATGTTATTTTTGTTGGCTATAAACATAAGGTGATATTCCCGTCTACTTTTCTTTAGCCAAGTAAAGTCTGAAAATGCCTGAGTAAGATCAATTCATATCTTTTCCTCAACATTGTGTACAAGTCGACACCAAATACACATATCCTCATTTATCTAGAGTAGTCTTTCTCTCAGTTGATTACTTATCGTCAGATCCTAGACTGATCTTAAGAACTTTCAACTTGCATTCTCTCTTTTAATTATATGCTTTACCGCATTTCTAGTATCTTCTCGTTGACTAAACTAGGGATTTTTATCTACCCTTCTACTTAGACTTTCTACCAGCTAATTTGTCTTTATATCTATCAACATGTTGACCTCTCACCATCAAGTCATCCTTGGTCAATCCTTCCATGTTCTTCACCTCTGACAGCAAAGATGAAACAATGTCTTCAAGTGTTAATATGGTTGAATTACTCATGATAGCCACGACTAAGTTATCCTAGGAGTTTTTCAAAGAACACAACAAGCTAATACATTTCTCCTCCTTGGTGATTTTAATATCCATAGCCAATAACTAACTTATTACACTATTGAATGCATTCAGGTGCTCTGTTACTGATCTCCCATCACTCATCCTTAGAAGATACAATTTCTTCCAAAGGAATAACTTGTTTACTAGGGATTTCGACTGGTACAAGATTCCCAACTTTTCCCACATTTTCTTTGCAGATTCTTCACTTGAGGCATTAAGCAATATTGAATCTGCAAGACAAATTCAAATCGTACTCATTTCCCTCATCTCGAGCTTCTCCCATTCTTCCTTTGGCATACCCGTCGAAATTGTATCGAGACTTAAAGCTAGCCATTGTTCTCGACCTACAAGGAGATATTCCATCTTAAGCTTCCAAAGCTCAAAAATCTAGCCATTGAATTTTTTTATCTCTATCCTTGAACTACTTGACATTCTTTCAAGCACAAATTAAATACCACTAACTTACAACTCTCATTGGACCTAGGTTTAGATTAGATATAAGATATTCTTAACCTTTCTTTGATACCAAATGTAGAGAAAATAACACTCACACTAAACCAACCAGGAAAGAGAAGACATATTTAAGAATAAAATAAATGACAAACATACATAGTACTAGAGATTTTACCTTGGAAACCCTTAACCGGGAAAACCAGCATTCCTTGAGCATCTCCTACTCTCTTATTGTCTTATTCATTCATAGAATAAAGAGTTACATGACCAACAATTATCTACACCTAAGACACAATCGTCATCCTACTCTTTTTCTTTACACAAGCACAACCCTACAACCAATTTGGCTTACATCTACATGACCCTCACAATTCTTCTAAAGATTAGCAAAGTCAACTTATTACAATTACAACATGCCATATTTATAGGTTTTACTGCATGCAAAACCCTAAAGCATGGTGCCCAAAAACATTTACATATCCACATAGATGATTGGTTGCAATCCCATGAATCTCAGGATTCTTACAATCAACTACCCAGTCAATTTCCAATCGGTTTCCACTTGACCTCTTGTCGATTGACCTTTTGACCTTCCGGTCTACCACTTCGACCTTCGAATTTCCGGTCAACCACTTCGAACTTCGACTTAACCATTGACTTGATTTGACCCATTAGTCGATTCATCACATGTTCATCACCCAGTCGATCCATCTCGACTAGCCAGACAGTTGATTGTTCTTTCACTGCAAAAATTATAATAACCCAACAAGTAGGCGTTATTCCTAAGATCAAAATTTGAAGCTAACATAATAGCCTCCACTTTGGCAATTCAGATCCAATTCCTCGTGTCAAGCTCTCAAGTTTCTCCAAGCCTTGTTCTTTAACATGAAAGCTATGATAAAAGCACTTCAATCAATATGAGTGGCATTTGCTTCTCTAATTGCATCAACCACACATATTGAAGCTACTACTATCTATGCAAATTTTCTTCTAAGAACTAATCAAGCACTTATCAATACATAAATGCACAAAAGCACTAAAAAATGTCATTTTGAAAGTAATGGAGGGCATTATACTTATTTATGGAAGTAATAAATACTAGAAAAGAAGCTATGTGGCAACAATTAGAGTGAAGGCAGATGCAACAATTCAAGTAAACTCTTCTCGAACTCACTCATTCTCATGTCCAGTCCATGAGATACCATAGATTTTGTTGTTCCATTGTTGACCTCCATATAATGAGTGAGTAGGTGATTTGATATTTCCCATCTTTGTCTTCCTAATCCTAGGATGAAATGGAAAAAACAATGAGTTGGATGACCTATGAAATGAAAATTAATCTATAAAGTTGGAAAGAGCTTGATTTGCTTAAATCAATCTTATTGTACTAGTGAATTGTTTTTTGGTTTTATTATACAACATAATGCAGAAATAACAATTAGCAAAAGATGATGATGAAGATTAGAAGTAGTGAAAGCCACTTTGGCTAGGTCTTAGTTTTGCACATTCACAACCAAGTTGGCATGGTCTATCGACTTCATATAAGGGACCAAGTGAGGCTCGAATGGTTTCCTTCATTGCTTAACCTTTTCTAACCTTTTCTTTTGGTTCCATTTGACACCACATTTATTTTGTAAAATAAAGCTTCTTTGCATTGCTTACGTTTGTCTTATGTTAAACTACAACAATTTCCACCTACTTTGCCCGTCTCTATGCATCCATCATGCATTTTCATTTTCGCAAAAGCAACTTGCAAAAAAACAACAATAAAAAATAATTGCAATGACTTGAAAAAGGTATAAACACTCTAAAATCTGAAAAGGACTATAGGTATAAACATTGAAGACTAAAGGTATTATTATTAACTCAAATTAAATATGTTTTCTAGTCTAGACTTGTTAGACAAAAACCTCATCGTCCAAAGTGCCAACTTCAACCATAGTCTTTTCCCTTAAAGTGATCAGTTCAATAATAGAAATAAGCAATTCACTTAGTTGGGCAGAAAATGGTTTGTCATCAAACCCTATTCACTTAGTTGGGTAGAGAATGGTTTGTCATCAACGAAGCAATTCACTTTATAACGAGTGAATGTGCAACAAACTGTATAACTAAGATAGGAGGATTTTTAAAAAATGAATGAGCAACTAACAGTGTAACTAAAATAGTAAGATCTAGTTTGATCATAAAAAATAACAATGAAATGAATGAGCAACTAACAGTGTAACTAAAATAGTAAGATCTAGTTTGATTATGGTTAATGCAGGCTATTCACATGTACCATTTTTTATGAACAATTTGAGACATTTTAATCTCCATTTAATATCTTGCCCCATGTTTACCTTGTTTTTTTTCATCTACTTTTGCTTTATTATTGATGTTGTATTTGAATTTATTTATTCAAGTAGATTACCTCGACCTTTTTATATAGTACTTTTATTGCTATTCATAGCTTAACATTTTAAAAATCAATTTTAAAATAATAAAAAATAAAAAAATTAATTTAATCATGTTAAAACGTTTGCACATTATGAAAATTTTTTAATCAAAATACAAATTAATAGCAAGTCAATGCAAACTCACTGTAAAATTATTGTTACCACTTTCATAATAATAATATAAAAAAAATGTAACATTAATATAAATTAATTATATTGATCAAAGCTATATGTTTTAATATCAAATATTCAATATTAATATATATTATGTTTTTATTATTTGGGGTGTAAAAAAATTTAATTGCAATGGAGAGATAGGTGCTTCAAGCATAAGAATTTTATAATGAAATAAACCTTGTTGTAGCTATAGTTCTTGGCATAGTTGTAGTTTAAATAGAACTTTCTAAAATCAGAATTTAGATTTAGAGGAACGAACCACTCACTTTTCCAAAGCATTTTGAAGAACATTTTTGTGATGATTGTTTCCATTTTAATCAAATATTTAAACTATCATAATTTTATTAGTTAAGCGTATTAGAAAAAATTAAAAAGAGACACCCAAGAATATGTACTTTACAATAGAACAATTAATGTTGTATGGGTTGGGATATATATCATTTGATATCAATGTACTTCAAATTGGATAGTATATACCCTAGCCTATACAGCTTTAATTGCTTTGTTGTGGGGTGCATATTGTTTGCCAAATGAGGCAAGTAACTTTCTCATGAGTGTGATGCTTACGCAACGTATGTCCAACTCATAGTGTGCAACATATGTTTTGTAGGGCATACCTAACTAGAAGCACTAGAAGGGAAAACTTTCCAATATGATCTTGTCCCCTACATGTAAGGTAAGTCATGTGATATAGCTTAAGACCTCTTAACCTATATCACCTTGTAACCTATAGTTTATGAATTTCTACGTCCAAAACGCTATTGCCTCAAATGATATCAATCTCATTGGAAATTATGCATCCATTATTATGGAGAAAATCTCACCAATGGACTGACAAGATGTCCCTAGGATCTGCCTGTTTATCCTAGACAAACAATGGGATAGAATTTTAATGGTTTCCTCTACATTCAAGTAAATTTGTTTCCATTTAACCAATAAGGGTGATGAACATACATTTCAACTGATGGTTGTCCTTGTGTGTCTGGATGATGCAGCTCTTGAGATGCAGCTCCAGCTCTTATGATCAGCTTCATGCACCTAAGGAGACAAGAAACTACTGATCTATTATTCTTCTATTGTTAGGAAATTCAAACTTACTAGATCTATCCTCATCTATTCAATATGAGACTAGATCCAAATATTTGCAAATGGAATACAAACATTCATGGGGGGGACCAATGATCTATTAATTAATAAGCGAGAAATGCATCAATGATCCGGATTTAGGAGCAGAACGAACTAATTAACAGACTGAATACAATAAACACAGAGATATGAAGAATAACAAAAATATCCAGTGAACAATATCTTCAATTGAATAATGAAATAGGTTGAAACTGTAAAACTGCAGAATTGAAACACTTGCTCGAATGGTGGTAGCTATCTCTAAGAAGAGATGTGACTGCTACACGCATCCATCTGAGAAGAATGGATTACAATGAGGCTCCAAAGTCCTTTTTGATATTAATCATGAATGCCAAAACCCTAGACATCCAAATACCTAACCCTAGAAGGTGAAACGCCAAAAGTTATGTGGGCCCTATGGGTAAGTTGGTGTAATTTGGTACCTCGACTTCCAAGGGTCGTAAATTTTGCATATGGGCACCGTTTTAGGCACGTGATAGCTAGTTGGAAAGGTCTTTCAAAGAAATACACATTTCTCCATCAAACTTTGACTTTGTCTACATTTTTACTGTGGGGAGCCAAAAAAAAAATGTTTAGGGCCCCAAAATGGCCCTGGAAGTACAACAATATGTGTTGACATGAAAACATACAAAATAAGTCGGTTGGATTAGGTGAAAGGCCACCCATATCCACCTGGAGGATGTGTGGGGCTTCAGACAACCCCAAAAGTGTAGAACCCACAATTACAAAGTAGTACAGAAGAACGTGTTGAAAAAAAATGTACATGAGGGGCCAGTTGGAATAGGTGGGTGGCCACCAATATCCACCTGGATCAATCCTCCCCCCTTAGGAAGCAATGGTATCCATTGCATTGAATTCCCCCATCAGGTGAGGAAACTTCTACTAGATTTGGCCCTGGGTGAGCCACTTGCCTTGGTGTAGGAGTTGCCCTGCCTTGACAACCCGATAAAGTTGGATCTGCTACTAGTGAGTGTCCTTGACCTATGTGTCCACTATCTGTTCAATGGATGTTTGTTCCATGCAGTCAGGGTTGAGCTTTGTTGGTGTCATATGTTCAGCGATCTTTTAGGTGTCCAATAACGGTGGAAAATATGGCCAAAGGAGGTCCACATTGAATATTGGATGCAGACCAAGGAAGGGTGGAGTGTTGAGCTCAAAATCATTGCTACCCATAGCCTTGGTGATAGTGTAAGGCCCATAACGAAGTGGGTGAATCTTCTGATGGGGCCCGGTGAGACTCTCCTTCTGCAAATGTAACCAGAATTTGGCGCCAACTTGAAACTAGTCTGGTACCCTGTTTTGATCATGGCATTGCTTGTACTTAGCATTGGATTTCTGCGAATTCTCCCAGACCTGTTGGCGGATGTGTTGAATCTGCTCAATGAATTTGGTGGCTTCGTTGATCGTATACTGATCAGGGGAAGAGTTTGTATGTACGGTGCCAAGAGGAAGTGAAACATCAATGGGTCCCAAGGATTGGAATCCCAGACCCACCTGAAATGGGCTATGGTCGGTGGAACTATGGAGAGCCCTGGTGTAACTGTGTTGTGCATTTGGGAGACTCTCGTCCCATGTACGGGGATTCTTAGAAATGTAGATGCGCAGGATGTGCACAATCATCTTATTGACGACCTTTGTTTGGCCATCGGTTTGGGGGTGGAAAGCATTGGATTTTGTGAGCTTGGTGTCCAACAGAGACCAGAGACTCGACCAAAAGGTGTTGAGTAACCTATTGTCTCGGTCGGAGATGATGTTATGTGGTATCCCAAAGTGGACCCACACTCATTCAAAAAAGAGCTTGGCAGTATCTACCGCTATGACATTCTTTTTACATGCTATGAGGATGGCCATATTTGAAAACTGATCAATGAAAACAAACATGCAGTCATTTCTGTGTTTGGTGGATGGCAAGCTAGACATGTAATCCATTGAGATGGATTTCCAAGGATTCTCAGGGATAGGAAGAGGGGTGCATAACCCTTGATTCTTGATTGTTGACTTGGCAATGGCACAGGCAGTGCAAGATCTGATATACTTGTTGACGTCTTGTCAAATTTTTGGCCAATAAAAATGTTTTTGAAGAATGACCACAGTTTTCTCTACACCAAATTATCCTACCACTCGACTGTAGTGGGATTCCCAAATCAACTTTGAACGCTCACTTGTAGGAACACAGAGATGGCCCAAGTGGCATAAGAGTCTGTCCTTAATGTGAAAATCAGTTACAGTTGCACCTATACCCAAGAGATGATATGTGGTGGCAAAGTCCGGATCTTGTTGATAAAGTTGGGGCCACTCAGATGCTTCATTTACACAGGAATGGATCATAGTGGTGAGTGCATCCACTGGAGGTCGACTGAGGCAGTCAGTGACATGATTGGAGATACATGTATTATACTTGATGTTGAGATGGAACTGTTGCAGGTAGATGGACCACTTCTGATGGCGGTTGTTCAGCAATTTCCCTTGTGTTTGTATGAACTGCAGAGGCTTGTGATTAGTGTGTATGATCGTCTCTTTCCCCATAATTCAATGTTTCAATTGACGATAGGCTTGTACAATGGAATACATTTCCTTTTCATAGGAGGGGTATTTTTGAACAGTATCAAAGAGTGTCTCACTATGGTATGCCATTGTATGCCCATGATGAGTGAGAAATGCGCCCACAACATAGTCAGATGCATCAATCTCAATCTCGAATGGTTGTTGCAGGTCGCACAAGGAGAGTACAGTGGCACAGCACAAGTGATGCTTTAGATCATCGAATGCTCATTTCTTCTCCTTCCCCCACATGAACTTGTCCCTACCACCGCCCTTGGTCACCTGGCTGAGGGCCCATGCAATATGGGAGAATCCCAACACGAACCCTCGGTAGAATTTGGCTAGTCCCAAGAAGCTCTAAAGCTCAGTCAGTATGGTCGAGGTTGGCCAATCACGGATGACTTGAATCTTAGTTGTATCAACATGTACCCCATACTCATCAACAATGTATTCCAAGTATTGGACCATGTTCATGCCAAAAGATCATTTTTCCAAGTTGGCATAAATCTTGTGCTATCGCAGAGTGCTCAAAACCTGTTGAATATGTCGCATGTGATCCTCTCACGTTTTGTTGAAGATGAGGATTTCATCCAAATATACTACCACAAAGGAGTTGGTGAAGGGTCTCAATACATCATCCATCAACCTCATGAAAGTGGTTGGTGCATTTGTTAATCCAAAGGGCATGACTAGCGATTCGTAGAGACCTTCTTTAGATTTGAAGGTTGTCTTTCATACATCAGTTGGTTCGATGGGAACTTGGTGGTAGCCAGACTTTAGGTCAATCTTGTTGAAGAACTTTTCCCCCTTGAGTTGGTCAAGAAAGTCATCAATCCTGGGAATCGGGTAGTGGTTCCTGACTGTGATTTTGTATAAGGCTTTGTAATCAATGCAGAGTCGCCAAGTCCCATCCTTCTTCTGCACCGATAAAATTGGGCTTCTGCAAGGGGAGGAGTTGGGTCTGATGTGCCCCTTTTGAAGAAGCTCTTAGATATGACACTTGATTTCATCACTCTCCATCAGCAAGCATCGATAGACTGGTCCATTAGGTAGATGTGTGTCGGGGGTCAGATCAATTGGATGCTTAACTTGGTAGTGTGTCGGTACCCCCGTAGGTGAGGCGAAGATGTCTATGTATTCTTCCATGATCTTGTCCACTTGATTTTGTTGCAAAGAGAGGCATTGTGTAGAGGCCACGGATGTGGCGGAAACATTATGCACTGTGAGCATGAATCTCAAAGAAGACAAACTTCTTGGTCTGTGAAATGACCTTACTGCATTACTTAGCAGAGATTAAAGAAATAGCAGTAAGCGGTGCTACCTCTGGGATCCTGTATAATTGTCTACCCAAAGTAATAATAACACTGTGGGGTCTAGACTCATACACAACATGAAGCTTCCACAAATATGATTGTCCTAAAAGAACATCACAAACTTCAAGGGGAGAAATATCACACAATACCTCATCTTTCAAAGGCTTGATGTCATAGGGTAGACGACACTATTGGTTGGCGCGGAGCTCTCTTCCATGACGAAGACAGTCGATGGTGTAGGGTTGCGGGTGCAGTTTCATTGGTAGGTCCAGCTGCTTGATGACCTCTCCTAAAATCAGGTTCTTCTAAATACCATTGTCGACAATGAAACGAATCGAATCCCCCTTGACCCACATCTACGAGTGAAAGAGGCGTTCCCCTTCCTCTGGATCTTCTGGTTCACTTAACCAGACTTAGGTGGTAGCGACAATGGCACTAGGTTCAGCATCAATAATCTATTTCCCTCCTTCAGGATTTGACTCGAAATCAGAATCGACCTCTAACTCGGAAGCCTTCAGCTCGGCCATGAGGGACTGCTTGGTGCGAAATTCTTCGGTGTTGTGCCAAGCAATTTTATGGTACTCACACCATTTTCTCGTGTCCTTCTTTGTCTTCTCATTTTCCTTATTGTGTTGCGGCTTGGATGGATTTTTCTGAGGGTGACCATCTCGACTTGGTCCCTTTCTATGTGGGTTGGGGCTGCCTTTGCCTTGATTTGGCTGTGAGGGGTTTGCAGATCCAAAATATCTTTGTTTCTGCTTAAAATTATGCTTGATCTTGACAACGTATCTACAATTTGTGCCCAATGAGGCGATGTCTAGGAACTCCATTTTTTTTTCATGAATCTATGAAAATAGTTGCAGTATTTGAGCACTAGATGACACTTAGATTCTTTGATACCCAATTTGGTGCGTAGGGTGTGGAAAATATTGGTGAAATCTGGTACTATCTGGTCCCTTTCTTGACATAGGGTGGTCCATCTGGTGTACTGGTCCTCATAGATTCCAACAGGGTAGTATTGTTCTTTAATGGAATCCTAGAAGGAATCCCATGTAGGGGCCACCACAAACATTGTATATTCCTCCACACCCTTTTCTCAAAGTAATTATCCCACCAGTATTTAACATGGGGAACGATCTTAAGGAGTGCAAAAGTGATATTTTCCCTATCAGAAAAATTATGGACCAAAAAAGATCCTTCGAGCAGATTCAACCATTTATCTACAACATCTCCATCTATCAGTCCTTCAAATAATGGAATATCAAAATTTACTTGTACCTTGAAGGGGGTTGCATGGCCGCTTGATGAAGATGATTCTCATGTGGGTAGTCATTGAAGGATCTGCGCGAAGTTGTCCATCATTTTGTTCCTTTTTCGTGTGAGGGCTTCCTCGAGCAACATTTTAATAGGATCTTATGCCCCATCATCTTTATTTTCATCCCCCGTGGGTTTTTTTCAGGCTCGACACAGCTGATCTTGTATTGGCTCAATTGGTTCGAGTCCCAACTTCTTGTACCCATATCTTGTCGGGGACATGCACGAAGAAAAATAATGAAGAGAAGACCACTCTGATACCACTGATCCAGATTTAGGAGCGGAACGAACTGATTAACAGACTCAATACGATAAACACAGAGATATGAAGAATAACACAAATATCCAGTGAACAATATCTTCTATTGAATAATGAAATAGGTTGAAATTGTAAAACTATAGAACTGAAACACTTGCTTGAATGGTGGTAGCTATCTCTGAGAAGAGATGTGGCTGCACCGTGCATCCGTCTAAGAATAATGAATTACAATGAGGCTCGAGAGACCTTTTTTATATTACTCATGAATTCCAAAACCCTAGACATCCAAAAACCTAACCCTAGAATATGAAACGCCAAAAGTTATGTGGGCCCTATGGGTAAGTTGGTGTAATTTGGTGCCTCAACTTCCAAGGGTCGTAAATTTTGCATACAACCTTTGTTTTAGGCGTGTGATAGCCCGTTGGAAAGGTCTTTAAGAGAACTACACATTTCACCATCAAAATTTGACTCTGTCTATAGTTTGACTATGGTGAGCCAAAAAAACAATGTTTCGGGCCCCAAAATGGACCTAGAAGTACAACAAGATGTGATGACATGAAAACATACAAAATAAGCTAGTTGGATTAGGTGAGAGGCCACCTATATCCACCTAGAGGATGTGTGGGGATTTAGACAACCCCAGAAGTGTAGAACCCACAATTACAAAGCAGTACAAAAGAACGTGTTGAACAAAAACGAATATGAGGGGCCAGTTGGAATAGGTGGGTAGCCACCAATATCCACCAGGATCAATCAATGCAATTACCTCAAGGTGTGGATGCACTCCTCCTTTCCCCTTTCTCCTTGCTCCTTGTCATCTTCTCAACCAAGCTAGGAAACTTGATTGCAATTGTTGTAGATGGAGAAGCACCTCTGAAATTTGGCAGCATATATATATATATAAATGATTCTTCCTCCTTCATTCTCAAGACTTGCCTTCTTTATATATATTCTTGGAAGAGGCTTGGGAGAGATTTTATATCTTCTAGAGACCAATGGAGACTCGAATTTTTTAGTTCCAAGGCTCATGCCATGAAGAACCAACTCATCCCTTGCTCATCTCTTCAAAATTTCGCAAATCTATAAGGTCTGAGAGGGTGTCGCTTGTTGTAGAGTGATGACAAGAGAGATGTCATTGGTTTTCCCATAGATGACCAGTGACACCCTTTAAAAATTGTTTGAATCATGAGTTGAAGTCTGTGTTTTGGCTTGCATATTTTGTTGTGTTCCTCCTGACAATGTAGGGTGGAAATTAAGGCTATAAAAGATGCCCCCTAATGTGTGAGGTAAGGAAAGGAATGGATGGTTGAAACACAATACAATAAAATAGTATCAATATGAGGCAACATGAGGAGAGAGAAAAGAGTTCTGGAGGTCAAAGAGTACATGCAATCAAACACCAATGAAAAATATGTGTATAGACCATCCCCAAGGTAGACATACCCAGAATCTGAAGAGTATCAAAGCATGGCCACCAAAATAATACATTGTGGATACATGACATGAAATGAAAGACCATGTCCATGAAAGAATATGCGGTGGATCCATGTCATCAATGAGATCATAGCCACGAGTAAATACAATGTGGATCTATGTCACAACATATACATCATGAAGATAATGAGCACTGAGGAGACTTCCCCCGAAGTATTCAAAGTACTCATACGTAAGTGATATACTCCATCACAACTTGGGAGGGGTGCTATGAAGGAGTGATATGGCCCCAAACCCAAGGTCTTCATCCCAAACCCCGATGGTACGAATCTACAACATGAAAACAAATGAGTTGATGTTGAGCATGGTAGAAATTGTCTGATTATTGATCATTGGGGTATACCATGAACAAACGCAAGGGAACCCACCAATGATGAAAATGGAATCCAAGGTTCCTAGTACAATCTAACGAGTGTGAACAGAGGATTTGATGTTGAACACTCATAAAATCGATCGATCAAGGGTAAATGATGTAAATCCATTGTCGATCGCGAGGAGGTCTTCCACTGAGGACTGCAAGCTCCAAGGTACTAGTTGGTTTCTAGATATATCTCCTAGATAATATGTTGAATTCGATAGGAAGAGATCCATCGAATGAGGGCCTTAATGTATCCCCCATCAATTGACATGAAACATACACCAAGAGATGATGTGAAGAGATAGAATCACCAAGTACAACCGAAAAAGGGATGGTCGACTCTGAAAGTCAAAAAAATAGAATATGGTCAACTTAGAATTAAATTTCCCTTGAACGTATATCATGAAATTATGATGACTTCGCAACAAGACACATGAGTAGGACCAATATAGTGCAACAATGCAGAAGGAATCGAAGCACTCTCCATAATAACTAGAAGAGTAACTAGTTGGAGGAGTATATACGACTCATATTACTGGTATGGCTCCTAGGAAATCTATAACCCAAATGTAAGGTGATGATTCAAATAGGTTCCATTCTAGGGCGACTCAATTGACATTGTCTTTTCATAAATAGATCAATGGTAAAAAAACACACTTTTTTGGTTGTTTGTTTTTTGGTGTCTCCTTCATGGTTTAACGAGTGCAAAAGAGAGATAAAAGTATGCTTAGTGGTGTTTGTTTTGTTGATTTTTAATGATTCCAAAAAATATTTAAAAGTTTACTCATAAGTGCCTTTTTCAGGGTTTAAAGAGCATGAAAAAGGGATAAAATTAGCTCGTTTGGAGAGAATGAGTGGCTTAACAACATGCTTCTATGTTCCAAGAACATGGAACTGACCTAAGAAAATGAATGCAAATGGTACTGGAAAGTGACATCCACTCTTAATAACAGTTCAATCCATGGGTAGGTGGATGCAAAATGAAGGCCAAGTAATGCAAGAGGTGAATGGTCAAAGGCTAATTCAATAGCAGTAAGCAGGATCTGGGCAAACTGAAATGCAAAAGTGAGATGCATGATGCAATCAACAAATGCATAAGTGACCATAAAGCAACATAAAAATATGGGAACCCCCTTGGGATATGGCCAGAATATAGATGAAGAGAGGAAAATGAGTCTCATCGTCAAGTCATGGTTGGGCTATAGGAAGGTTCTTGGGCCTACAGTATATTGCAGCATGGACACCAAATGGAAATCCAGGTGCTAACTAGGGTGTCCATGGAGGGTAGGAACTACCATACAAGTTATGATGTGAAAAAAATGGATTGTCTAATGTCACAACCTGACGGGATTGAACCTTAGGCATGTATCGATGGAATGGGTGGTAAATAATGCAAAGGGTGGATGCAGGGAAAAACTTATCCCTATATGCCATTTTAGGGAACATGTACCTTAGGTTAAATGGAAGTCATCAAATTTGTAGGAAAAAGTCCCTGTAATCCTGTCGACATACGTAAACTAGATTCCAAGGTCAAAACATGTAGTGAAATCTCAAAAAAGAAAATATTTTTGAATTTTTTAAGATTCCACACACCTATGTACAAGGCACTATGCATCATATCATTTTAAGAAAAGTGTAACCCATTGCTAGGCTCAGGCCAAGGATTATTTTCATAATCGATGAACTCATGGGCCGATGTCAGCATCATATGGCACACCATGTCGGAGCCATGCCACATAGAAATGAATTTATGTGACTAAATATACTCATCATGAGTGGTCTCGTGAGCTACGAGAGCTCCTTGATGGGACCCATCAAGATAGGAAGGAGGTATGAAATGTGAATCTTCGATGTATGGGGGAGTAGAGAACTCAGTGGTAAGTTTTGAATAAGATATCTAAGGTTGAAAAGGATCGAGATCGGGAGGTCTATTGGGTGCCCCAGCAAATGCCCCCAGTCTCGGTTCAAGACTCATCATGTTAACTCTTTTTTTCTCTGAATCAATAAAATATGATCAATGCATTACCTCATCCTTGGGATCAACTATGGAATCCATGACATTGAAGATGTCCTCGTCAGAGGGCAACTTAGTATCTAGGAAATTATGTGAACTCAAAGAGTTAACAACCCATGTAGGTGGAGTAAGCGGATCACACTCCTTATGAGGATGGAGATGTTGACCAGTATCAGTAGATGCTAACGGTATCATCAGGGAGGCAATCTCTACTATGGTGAGCGGAATGGAAGCTCTATACAATTCAATGTCCTCAATATGAGGTACCACCCAAGGATTGAAATACCTAAGGGATCCACTAGTAAACAAAGAGATCATATTGACTGAAGAAATATTCGTAGCAGGAAGTGGGGGTGAGAGGGAATGTTCCCATGAGCTAATGGTCTTTGAACATCCCCACACCTACACTCATGTAGGAATTTTGGGTATCATCGATAAAGGGTATGTTAGATCTCGCATTAGATCCAAGGTCTAGGGTGCAAAACATGTGTTGATCAATTATAACTATTTTCCCTCTATGAGGGAAGTGTAATACATGAAATACAGATGAGACAATTGCAGTCATCTCATAGAACCAAGTGTGCTCAAGTAACAAATTAAACTCAAGAGGTGCGTCGACTACCTCCATGACAATAGAGACAATGTTAGTACCTAACTTGATGGGCAATGCAGTGATAATCTCATGGGGTTGAAACATGTGTATGTCGAATTCTTTCAAAAGGGTCACAAATGTATCGATATTTGGAGATTCAATGACTTTCCAACATGAAATAGACATAATGCAAGTCGAGGCTCCTTCATCAATCACAGTGTAAAGGACATTTTTCCCCATTGTTCTCACTTTGATCTGGAAAGTGATTTGATGGGAAAGTTGATGATGAACTTGATCAAAATCAAAGGTAATCAAGCTCGACTCCAAGGGATCAACTTCACCTATCACAAACAACAAAGCGTTCCACTGTATTGACGGGCCAGAATGACCCATTCAATTAGATGAGGTAAAATGCCTGATGGTAGGTCCCAATCAGACTTACTTTCATTTTAGGTAGTGTTTCCTGCGTGTTTATGGGCTTCGTTGACGCCCAGAATTAAAAGAATAAAAAGGGGGAAAGACAGCGAGCTACCCCCTAAAGATTTTTAAATAATTCTAAGACTAATCTAACTAAAGAAAACTAATATAATCTAACTACTTCTAACCTATCCTGAGAGCAAAAATAATAGAATGAGTACAGAGAAAGGTAACCATCATAACCAGAAATAGTTCATGTATTCTAATGGTAAATGAAAGAAATAATGTTACAGATGCATAGACAAATAGTTGAACAATACATCTATAACATCATTTATGTACCCATGAAGAAATATGTGACAGCATGAACAAATAGAAAAGACTACAGAAATATTTCATACAATAGAATCCTATCTATTCAAGTATAAGATAAATGCATAAAGAATAGTCTCTACTACATCTATCAAAGCCACAAATTTTCGAAATGCATCCTGCTCTTTATTACTCGGAAGTAAAAATACCATCCTTTGTTACAAAGGGAAAAAGTTCATTCTCTATGCCATGAGTTCTCTTTTATAAGACAAGAGAGGGACTCTTCAGTTCTCATCCATGTTCGTTTCATTTTCCTTCTGTTTTGTTTCTCTCATTTCGAAAATGGACACATGTAAGCGTTACACAGAGAAATTGAATGGACTCATGATTCATTATTTTCGTCCTCGGACAGTTTATAAATGATATATGTTTTAAAATAATCATTGTCTTTGTCCATTTGCGTTATCTTTTTATTTTTGGAATTTTATGGGTGTTTCTGGCTTCGACCTACAGAATTTGATCATTGTGTCTTATTATCCTCTATATTAGATTTCCGTTGAGCTATTTCTAGCTCAATTTCATTGCTTGCATCTCAAGATATGACAATTTGAAGTCAGCATACCCCATTTTTCATTTGAATTCTGGTTATGTTTGTGTTTTGCATTTTTGGGCCATTTCTGCTTTCAATCTGCTAGAAATTCCTATCCCAACCTATTTGTCACTCTTCCATCTTTCAATGAATCCCTCCTATGCATGATTTCATTTCTCGTAGCTCCAGATATGGCTTCCTGAAGTTGCTATGGCCAATTTTCCCCCAAATCTGTGGGTGTCTTTTTCTGCATTTTTTGTCATTTTTTGTCGACCTTATGGCCTATATACCTACATCAATGCATTCATATGTCCAATACCTTTCNATTTTTGGGCCATTTCTGCTTTCAATCTGCTAGAAATTCCTATCCCAACCTATTTTTCACTCTTCCATCTTTCAATCAATCCCTCCTATGCATGATTTCATTTCTCGTAGCTCCAGATATGGCTTCCTGAAGTTGTTATGGCCAATTTTCCCCCAAATCTGTGGGTGTCTTTTTCTGCATTTTTTGTCATTTTTTGTCGACCTTATGGCCTATATACCTACATCAATGCATTCATATGTCCAATACCTTTCCAACAAGTTATCACGGGCCTTATTTTGACACCTGTAGCAAACATTATGGTTGTTTAAAATTTCTCACTCAACAGTCATTAACCAAACCCGTGGGTTAATCTAGACCATTAATTCTTGAACCTGCAAAAGAGAAAACCCACCAGATCAATAGTTCTAGACAATTTTCCATCAGACCTCGAAAATGGTAGAGTGTGCATTTAGAACTTTGCATCGGAGTCTTCCTATCTCCTATTCAATTCCCATCCCGACATATTAACTCCAAGAGCAAGATCTAATCGTTCAACAGATATGGAGAAATATACATCATCCATCAAGGGAGATATTTTGTAGTCTTCTCTAATGTGTTAGTGAAAAGGGATCAAAGAAAAGAATCAAAGAATATTCTTTCTTCAATTTCTGTGTTGAAGGTGAAACCCAGAAAAATGGGTGATGACGTGCATTCGAAGTTGATTATTCAATGTCTAGAAATATGGATTTAGATCATAGATTCATTCAGCATACAAAAGATATGGATCATTCTTTCAGTGACGATAAACGATCACAATTAAAATCCATTTAAAGTATTAAGGAGACCGTTCGGAGTGTTATCTTCGACCATCCAAGTTGTAACCCTAATACTGTTGTACGAAAAAGATCTGACCGTTCACTCAGGGAACAAATCGATAGCTTAGGAGAGTTTAGCTTTGGCAATATGCTCGAGGTTTAATCTTGTGAAACTTTTTAAAGTAATAAGCTTGTGGTCCTAATTTTGGTTGCTTGGAAGGAAAAGGGGCTTAGCGCCCAATTGGACCTGTGAATTGTCTACTGAATTGTTGGTGAACCATGTTGCAGTGCGAAAGACTAGGCACATAGATTCGATTCAAGGCTGCAAAGGAAACTTTGCCAATAGATATTCATTGATAGAATCTATTTTGTGGGTAATGTAGTTGTGAGTTTATCAAAGAATAAATCTGACAATGAAGAGTTTGAATGTGAGGGATGATGAAGCTCTGACGTCGTTGTCGGAGTATGTGATCAGAAGGTTGGGAGGACATGAAGCAGGTAGATCCCGATGACGAGGAGAACAAGTAATGGGTGCCACATCAACACCATGTCTATACCACATGGGATGGAACAAGTGAGAAGGAACTATGTGGATGCCACGTGGCAGTGATGTGGAAAAGGTGAGTGAAGACTTAGGAAATTTTGAGATGCCATAACTTTCAATCCGGAACACAAATTTAAGTACGGTTACAGTCGTTGGACAGATATCAACCAGAAGAATCCAACTATGATATTTGGTTAGAGGAAATAATAAGGGAAAAGAAGGAGAAAACCCAATAGGCCTTGGGCCTAGGATTCAGGAGAGAGGGAAGGCCAAAAGAAGAATCTGGTAGAGATCAATCCAAAGAGGCTTGGGGATGGGTATGTAGGAAAGGTGGATCTTATGGCCTTGGAAGCTCAATACCTTAGGGAAATAGAAAAAGAGGAGGCTCGGTAAGGATCAAAGTAAAGGTTCTAGAAAAGGATCAACAGATTCACCCACAATCATCTCAAGGTTGGAGTAGTCATGTGATCAAAGTGGCTGCAAACCTGCTCCTGCAAAACGAAAGAATGAGATCTCCTGCAAAACGAAAGAATGAGATCAACCATGCAATCAAAAGAAGACTAGCCAATACAATAAACAATATAGTCCATGCCTTTAAATCAACTTATAAGAGAATGTTAGGTTTATTGAACAATAATATAGTGATTGTAGATGAGTTTCCAAAGACTACATAAGCTAATTTGAAGCAAAAGAGTACAATCCATATGCGAGAGCATAAGTATGAAGTCATGAAGAATAACATGTCAAGAAGAGGATGTAGAATTTGAATTAGTCAATCGAAAAATAATTATACACAACCTCATCCAGGACATGCAATATAACATCAGACCTTACAGCCACGTAGTATCATCAAACACTTTAAAATCATCGAATAGTTGAAACAAATGTCAACGAAACATCATGGGTAAATAAGCATCATGAAGACATTAAATGAAATCATTAGATCAAAAGGAATAATTAGCACCCATCAAAAACAATCATCCAACAAGATAAAACCTCCAACTCCCTCAAAGTAGGAAAATACATAACATTAGTCTCAAGTGGTAGAGTATTAGGAAACAAGATTCAAATTTTAGTAGGGGACCCCTTTTCTTTCGCTTGTAAAAGCAAAAAGAAAAAGGGGGGTTGTTTTAGACACAACACACTGCACCGAGCATCTCTAGAGGACTTTGAGTGTAGACATGGCACATGGTGCCTAGGCCAAGTCTTCCACAATATTGTAGTTGTGGGCAGCCCATGTATTCGGATTGTGTGTCACTCGTCGAATAATACCCTTCGGGGGGTGACATTAAAATTGTAGCATTCAAGGATGACCCCTCATACTAAGGGGTACTTGTCATACTCCTTGGCAGAGTTGTAGGATTTGTTGCAACCATGCATTGAGGTTCAGGGGGGAGGATGAGTTAAGAAAATAGGTTATTGGGGGGCCTTTTATTGTGCCAAATAATGATGGATCTCATCCTTCCTGGGACACTGGTGAGTAGGGTGGTCCTCCCCACAAATCGTGTAGGGGAACTGAATCTTATTTTTCTCTTTCATTCCCCCCCTTGATTGTTTTGGGTGGGAGTGTTCCTTGGCTTAGCATTGGAATTTTTATTTTTGTTCCTTCTTTTCTTTCCTATATGTTGTTGAGGATTCTTCGGTTGCATGGATTTCACTAAATTCATCTTGGAGGTCTGAGTGGGGATTGGGGAAGTTTGAGCAATAGGCACAATAGTTGACAGGTGTGGTGAAATAGACATGTAACTCATCTGGTTGGCTAGCTGGCCCATAAAGGCATGGGACATAGAACCAAGCACACCATTGGCATGGGGTCCTAGGTTCAGTTTTTGAGGATTTGTTGATGGTAGAGGGGCATGCAATATGATATCATAGAGAGTGCCCGACTGAGAATAAATCAAATCTAATTGTTGGGCATGCATGATGTCTTGCTCTTCGATAATCGCCCCTGCCATAGAAAATCCTTGGAAATGGGTGGTAAGAGAGATTTTTTGAACCACTCCATCAAGATTTGGTCCAGAATCTGGGTCTTAATCATCCTACGTTGTCATCTCCACTCATGTATGTGATCAAAAATGTGAGTAGCAGTATCCTGAAACAACGATGTCAAGAGATTTGTTCCAATCTCGTATCGGATGGGTATTTGATAATGTGTTAGAAACACCATCACCAATTCATTAAAACTATTGAAGGAAACACATTTTAATTCAATATACCATTTGGTGGCACTTCCAGTTAGGGATCTCTAGAAAACATGCAATTGTATTCTATCATCCATCAAGGATTTGGATGAGCACCGCAAATGATATGTCATTATGTGCGTTGATGGGTATTCTCCCATATTTTCGTCCAATTTTAGTATGTTTGATGGTTATGGGAAACAGGATCATTTTCAGATGTGGCAGATAAAGAAAGTATAAAATTGCAAAGAAAGAAAACAACATATGAGAAGATCAATACTGGGAGGAAGATAAAGCTCCTAAAGTTCCAGATGAACCTTGCATCCCCCCCATGTTTGTGCTTCCGAAAGGATGTGATGTTCTAGAAGGATAGTTTCACCCAAGGATGGAGGCACTCCCAAGAGTATGATTGTTCTCAGGACTAGACATTCCCTTAAGGGGATTTCCCCCAGGGGTAGGCATAGACCCTAAAGGAGAATTATTCCCAAACTAGGCCTCGGGAAGAACCCCAGTGGACCAGATGTATGGATAAAAGGATAGCCACCCCATTGTGAAAATATTCCCCCGGGGGGTGTACCCCCATGGAAAGGTGTGCTAACCCATGGGAAATTAAATCCTCCCGACACATTATTTCCCCCAGAATGACTAGGGACAGTCCCAAAACCACTAGGAATGTTCCACCCAAAGGGAAAACTAGCACTTGCAAATGTCGAACTACTAATAGAAATGGTAGATGTGGAAGGAATTCCACTCCCCATGCTGAAACCAAGTCTCGACCCCCCATTGGAAGGTGATCCATATGCGATCATTGTAACTGATGGGATTGGAGTGGGAACGTTAGGTATATTTGTGGATGGAAAAGAGGACATGATCGGTATCCCCCAAATAGAAGGACCTATAGAAATAGTCATAGATGGTGTAGGTCCAATGGCACTCAAGAATGGAAAATTGGACATCATTGGGATGCCCCCAATCATGCTAGTGGATGGACTTGATCGCTCAGCCACACTGGAAGAAACACTTGGGCCCAATATGGTGTGAGGGTTGTTGAACAAAGAAAAAGGTTCACTAAAAAGTTCCCTTACCTGAATAAGTACAGGTGTGTCTGGATTTGTCAAAGGAGGGCTAAAATTGGGTGGAGTACTTTTTTCAACCACTTCCACTTCAACAAAACCAGTCTCCTCAAACCAAAGATGTGACTCTTTGAATTCGCAATCACTTATCTTGTGTCGCTTGAGAGATGCTTGCACCTCTATGATGGGCTCAAGTCCTCATAATTGACGACACTGGCACGGTGATTTAGCCACTGTAAAAATAGTATGTGCAAATCAAAATAAAATTCAACCTAAGGTTAACCTAGACTCAGTATCAAAAAGCACACTCCTAACAAATCTAAGAAAGCAGCTAGCAAATGTTATCTTTTATAACTCGAGAAGTACTCCGCATGTTTTGTATTGTATGCGGAAGTGACCTTACATTACCATTACTAGGCACTTGACTTTGTAATGGGTTTTTATAAAGTTGTAATAAAGTGGTTCTTGACTTTGTAATGGGTTTTTATAAAGTTGTAATAAAGTGGTTCTTTTCTTAAAGTGGCTTTTTATTAAGTGTACCTTCTAATATTAAAGTGACTTTATTTCATAAAGTGCACTTACGATATAAAGTGAATTTGTACTTTAATATTTTAAGTGATTTATTTTGGAGGGAATGAACCATGTCCCTTGATCATGTAAAGGAAAGATTAGATCTTGCCCATTGGATTTAGGGATGGGGAAGGTGAAAAGACACTTGGAAGGTGAAAGCTCACTTTCAAATTATAAGAGAGAGCCAAAGGTAGTGTGCAAGACAAGTGAAGAAGAGATTGAGATATTTTCGAGAGAGCTTTGAGAAGGAGAGGAAAGGGCAACAAGATGGGCGCATTTCCCAAGAGAGATTGGGCACATTTCCCAAGGTAAATTTTTGTGTGAGTGTGTTCTAAGTTATTGTTTTCATCAGAGGTTGTATTGTACAGTTCTGTATAGTTCATACAGCAAGAGGGCACAAAAATCAAGGTAGATTGTGGGCATGAATTTCGACATTGTTTGGAGTGTTTCTTGTTGTAGCAGGTTCGTATAGCAGCAAACCGTACAGTTGTTGTTTGGCATGGATTTCGAGGTCTTGGAAACTGCACGGTCATATAGCAGTACGAATTTGGGGGCACAATCCTTTAGGAAGAATTTGTGGGGACTGTTGGGTGTTGTAAGTGAAGTTTTCCCTTGATGGAAATTGTATTTTGCTACTGATATAACTTTCCTGAAGATAATAAAATCTCTCTCTCTTTGGGTTTTCCCGCATTGGGGTTTTCCCTGGCTAGTTGCCTAAATTTATGAGTTTTACATGGATGTGTGACTGTTGTTCATTGTTATTTTTCCTCTGCAGAAGTGCTTAGCAATGTGTATTTTTTCTTATGGTATTTTATGAATATGGGTTAATACATTTCAGAATTCATTTAAGACAGTTATATCTAGGTTGCTAAGTGTATGACATAATTTGTTTAAGCTAATTTTGTCATTAAATTTCTACATGGTATCAGACTATCAGAGCTTGGGCTCTCAATTATAGTGAGTAGTGTTATTTTTGGGCAAGATTTGAAGGGGGAAATTTTTTGGTTGTTTTATTTGAATATTTGATAGGGAGATGGTTGTTTGCATCAGGTCTGAGGGCCGGTTGGATGGGATTTCCAACTATTTGCAATGGAAAGTGAGGATGTCATATATTCTCAAAGATAACAAAATTTGGAGTTTTGTCAGCACCATAGTTGTTGTTCCCTCAGCAGACCCTATAGATTTGGATTTACATGAGGTAAAGGAGGTCAAAGCTCATAGGTTTATTTTGGATGGGGTGAAGGACCACCTTATCCCACACTTGGATGAGAAGAAGGCAGCCAAAGAAATGTGGGATGCACTAAAAAACTTGTACAAGGAAAAGAATGAAAACCAGAAGATGGCCTTAAAGGATAAATTGCATGATACTAAGATGGGTAAGGGTGAGAGTGTGGATTCTTATCTTACTTGGGTAGATAAAGTGAAAGATGAGTTGGTTATAGTTGGGGAGGTAATTTTGAATTCATATTTGGTGAGGATAGCCTTGAAAGGATTAACCAAGGAATGGGAAGTCTTCGTGAAGTGTGTGGTGAGTCATGAGCATCTTCCAGATTGGAGCAAACTGTGGGAGGATTTCACTCGGGAGGAGATCCGGGAAGGATCTCAAAGAAGTGGACAAAAGGGAGATCGATTTGATAGAGAGAATGTTTCTCTTATTGCAAAGGGAAGGGGGAAGAAGAAATGAAATTTTGGGATGGACTTGAGTAAATTTATATGTTACTGTTGTAACCAGTTGGGGCACCTTGCTTCTCAGTGTCCTAAGAAGAAGAATAAGAGGAAGGAACAGGAGGGACCTGATACAATAGCTATAATAGCTATGGAGGAATTTTCATCTGGGTTTGATATGGAATTGTCTTTGGTCACTCTAGTATCCAGTGTCGGTAGTGTTGAATTTGTGGGTGATAGCAGGTGGTTTGTTAACAGTGGAGCATCTTGTCACGTGACAGGAATATGGTGTGTATTCTTTATTATCACATAGACAGGTCTTGATCGAATGGTGGTGAGTGAAGGAGGTATGACACGATTTGTACGTGGAGTTGGAAGGGTTAGATTCTGACTCGAGTATGGAGGACTCCTAGAGGTTGATGGAGTTATGTTTGTTATGGGGTTGAGGGTTAACTTGCTCTCAGTCTCAGCCTTGGAAGATGTTGGATATTGTACATTGTTCTAGAGGGGACATGTATTTATCTACAGGGAGGGAGAAAATAGGTTGTACAATGTGTGAGGACAACCTACAGGTTATGATTCAGCGTCGGATGAGGATAAGGAGGCTCCTAAGACTGCGGTGGGCCCAAGGATTCAATATTGCATTCTGAGGGAAGAGAGGGAGTCTCTTCTTAGCACCGTCAAGAGGCTCAGTTGGTGTAATTGAACAAAATCTTAGGGTGGAGTGGATTCTCCTAGGAGCTTAGGGTTTAGGGTAGTTGTCAAGAGGATGTCTTCTAGTTCGATTTTCGTGCAGGTGTTGGGGTTGGCTCCAGGTTCAAAGGGAGCTCCCACTATGAACAATGTGATGGGATCGGATGATGGTGATGGCAATGAGTACATCCCTCGCTAAGAGGGAGTGTTAGATTTATATCTCGGGAGGTACTCTGCATGTTTTGTCTTGTATGCGGAAGTAACCTTACATTACCACTACTAGGCACTTGACTTTGTAATGGGTTTTTATAAAGTTGTAATAAAGTGGTTCTTTTATTAAATTGACTTTGTATTAAGTGTACCTTCTAATATTAAAGTGAATTTGTACTTTAATATTTTAAGTGATTTATTTTGGAGGGAATGAACCATATCCCTTGATCATGTAAAAGCAAGATTAGATCTTGACCATTGGATTTAGGGATGGGGAAGGTGAAAAGACACTTGGAAGGTGAAAGGTCACTTTCAGATTATAAGAGAATGCCTAGGGTAGTGTGTAAGACAAGTGAAGAAGAGATTGAGAGATTTCCGAGAGAGATTTAAGAAGGAGAGGAATGGGCAGCAAGTTGGGTGCATTTCCCAAGAGAGCTTGGGCACATTTCCCAAGGAACATTCATGTGTGAGTGTGGTGTAATTTATTGTTGTCATAGGAGGTCGTATTGTATGGATCCATACAGTCAGTATAGCAAGGAAGAGGGCACAAAAATTGAGGCAAATTGTGGGCATGAATTTCGAGGTTGTTTAGAGTGTTTCTTGTTGCACTAGCGTCGTACAGGAGCATATTGTACAACTGTTATTTGGCACAAATTTGGAGGTGTTGGAAACTGTAGGGTTGTACAACAGTATGGATTTGGGGGCATGATTCTCTAGGATGAATTTGTGAGGACTGTTGGGTGTTGTAAGTGAAGTTTTCCCTTGCTGGAAACTGTATTTTGTTGCTGATATAACTTTCCTGAAGCTAATAAATTCTCTCTCTCTCTCTTTGGGTTTCCCCACATTGGGGTTTTCCCTGGTTGGTTGCCTAAATTTCTGATTTTTACATGGATGTGTGATTTTTGTTCATTTTTATTTTTTCGTTTCAAAAGTGCTTAGCAATGTGTATTTTTGCTTATGGTATTTTTTGAATGTGGGTTAATACATTTCAGAGTTCATTTAAGACAATTATCTCTAGGTTGTTAAGTGTGTGACAGAATTTGTTTAAGTTGATTTTGTCATTAAATTTCTACAGCAAACCAATGGCTTAGGGTGGCTTCTAAAAACCAACCCTATAGGGGAGATGAATTCCCCACATGATTGGTTAGCGAAGTTATGATGAGTAGTTACAATGACCTACATGAAAAAAACTTGACCGGTTAAGTACCATTTATTAAGGAAGGCACCCTTCGGGGGAACTGAGACCATGAATGAGAATCTCCCCCAGGTACTACAAGCATGTCCCATGTATAGTCACCTTTGTAGGCTATATATAAGTGGTCACTAAGGCTACCACCTCACAATCAATGAAAGAGTGAACCGTCGTAGGTTTGACCACACGTAAGGGTAGGGTAACTCAGCTCGAAGCCTCGAAAGTGCTACCTCACATAGAGGTTTCTCACCAATGAAACCCATGTATACATAGTAATCGAAGCAGTATAGCAAACACTAAGACAAGCAAAGATGGGTAATCACCCTACTTTCCCCAATGCGGTCGTATGCTTAACTCTTTTGTTAGAGGAGGCTCCTGACACATTGGTTGTGAAAGTGGGTTTTACCCTCATTAATGACTCTAGGTTTCGCTTGGTGGCCTTGGATATTTCACTCTCCAATCCTATTTCAAGGCCCTAAGCTTGTCTAACATTGGTTCACTAGAAAAGAAAAGAGTTTGGTTAATTTTAAATTATGAAATCTTTTATTACAATTGTTGTTTATGTCAAAGGGAAATGTTTGAAACTTTGATGATGTTTATAACTCTTGACCCAACCAAAGAAATGCAAAGATATCAATGCAATTGTTCAATTTGATGAATTCTAGTTATGGGAGGGAAAGAGATATTTTTCTTTACAAACTTTATAATGCAACCTCAAAAGCACCAAGCAACCATGCAAGACAAGTCAAAACCAAATTGTTAACAAGATATCAAACCAAACACTTCAACAATGCACTTTGTTTTCAATGCTTAAAATATTTTATGCAAGCAAATTTTGTTTGTTTTTTCCAACTATGATGCAAAAAGTTCCTTAATCTAAACAAGAACAACAATCTGCAAGTGGAAAACCAGAAATCAGCAAGCAAGGGTTGTAGGAAATTGGTAGTGATTCTTGAAATCACACTCCAATGTCTTTGTGGGGATCTCAACCCAAAACTCACAATGAAAGTGGATCTAGCAATGCACACAAATCGCAAGGGGGGGAATCAACCAAATGCAATCCAATATGGGACACTACCATATCTAATCAGATGTGTTAGGTGGATATCCCAACTTGATGGATCATTAAACAACAAACAAGTTTAAACGAGCCACACAAGCACACTTCAAATCTAGATTGAAGAGAAAAGGTGTGACAAAAAGACTCAAACAAAGATAAGATCCAAAAACATAGACCAACTACGTATCCCTAAGATTAGACACATCTAGATCTGACCAAATAAATCTGAAAATTTTTCAATTTTTAAAGCCTACAGAGGGTGTCACGGGTCATATAACTTGCAACAAGTAACTATCTATAGGGTGTTGTTGGTCACTATTAGTGCAACAAGAGATTGCACTGTCACTTTATCTCTAACAGAAGACAAGTGAATACATTGTCGCTCTGTCTCTAACAAAACACAAGTGACACATTGTAAAATTTTGGAAAAGTAAAAAGATATGTCTCRGATATTCCAGATCTAAGAGATCTACTCTCTTAGGGAGTGCTAGGGAAGATTAAAAAAAAAAAAAAAAATAGTGAACAAAGGTGAATAGGAAATTGAAACTGAATTAGAGAAGAATAAAATATTCTTCCCCAGTGATGTCGACAGTTCTTTTCTRGAGAAAATCTCACCAATGGACTAACAAGATATCCCTRGGATCTGCCTATTCATCTTAGATAGACAATGGGCTATACTTCTAATGGTTTCMTCTATATTCAAATAAATTTKTTTCCTTTTAACCAATAAGGGTGATGAACATACCTTTCACCTGATGGTTGTCCTCACATGTCTAGCTAATGCAACTCTCGAGATCCAGCTCTAGCTCCTGCGATCTGCTTCGAACACACCGGGAGACAAGCATATACTGATATACTATTCTTCCAGTGTTAGGAAATTCAAACTTACTAGATCTATCATGATCTATTCAATATGAGACCAAATCCAAACATTTTCAAAAGAAATACAAACATTCATGGGGGAAAACCAATGATCTATTAATTAATAAGAGATAAATACATCAATGTAATTACCTTAAGTTGTATATGCACTCCTCCTTGACCCGTGCTCCTTGCTCCTCCTCAGCTTCTCAACCAATCTAGGAAACCTAATTACCATTGATGTAGATAGAGAAGCAGCTCTGAATTTTGGCCGCATATATCTATAAATGATTCTTCCTCCATGCTCAAGACTTTCCTTCTTTATATAAATTCTTGGAAGATGCTTGGGAGAGCATCTAGGTCTTCTAGAGACCAATGGAGACTCAAATGTTGTGAGTTCAAAGGATCATGCCACGAAGAACCAATGCATCCCTCACTCATATATTTGAAACTTCTCAAATCTAGATGGTCTAAGAGGGTGTCACTTGTTGTAGATTGATGACAAGTGGCATGTCATTGGTTGTCCCTTAGATGACCAACGATACCCTTAAAAAATTGTCTAAATCATGAGCTAAGTCTGTGTTTTGGCTTGTATCTTATAGTGTGTTCCTCCTGACAATGTAGGGTCGGAATTAAGGCTATAACATCCATGCTTGTTAGTTTTATGTTCTCCAATTTCTTTCATACAACAGTTAATTGTTTGTATTTAATTGTTCTTTACATTACATAAGTGAACTTAAGTTTCCCTTCTCCAAAAAAAATAGTGGATATTTGTATTAGGATTCTAATTATACAAGTAGCATTGGAAAAACATAAATATATATAAATAACACCTCATGTGAAAGAAAATCACAAATCCACTAAATTAATATAAATTAAATTTGAAATATTACCGATGTTATATGATGACATGGGCCTTTTGGTTCTCTTAGGTAATATAATTAATTAAGTTTTACAATGCAAACCACAGTAATACCTAGTCACTACCGTGGCACTTGTTTTGAAAGTGTCAAGTAGATAAAATAATATTTTTTACATAGATTGGATGGGGCATAAGTACACTTGTTTCTGATATGTTATAAAAATCCTTTGTAGTGAGATAAGGAATGACATCCTTGATGTGAATAACTTTGATGTTGACATTATCGATAAATAGATTATTATATAATGTTTCATCTATATTGGTCCTTTATAGGTGGAAAAAAATGGAGGAACTAGCTTGTAGGGCCAATTTTAGTGGTAGGTCCCAGTTTGGAGATTTGGGGTCTAGAACCTTCCAGGGCCAGTTTGAGGTATCAAATGACACTTTTTGGGGTCAAAACTTTATATTTCCCCTCAACATTGTTCTACACATAGATATATTTCCAATAGTTCAAAAATCACCTCAATTTCAGCTTGTATGTATAAGTTATGCCTCTCACAAGTTGATATACCTTGTTGACCACCATGGTGCCAAGCAAATGCAACATCAACCCCCATTACTCCCATTTTTGGGGCTAGTCATGTGTATAATTTCAACAAGATTATAGAAGGTCCAATTTTAGGTTAATCTTGACATGGTCATAAAGTAGTTAGGATAACTTTGATACAATCAATGATGGGTTTATCGGCCCATGGTATTGGGTAACACATGGTATTTTCTGATGGTATTACATATGATGAAGCCTATTTAATGGCTTGGAATACTCCATTGTAAAATGTCTCATGATATAGGCCTTGGGATTTGGCTTATTGGCTTGTACAGGTTTGGGTGGCTAGTGTAGGCCTAAATCTCATTGTTGAACACTCTTGTTGAGAACATGGAGACTTTATAATGTATTGTAACCATTTAGTTATTGAATAATACATTGAGTGTACTTTAGAGTGTGGGTTTTTTTCTACCAAAAGGGTTTTCCCCACTAAGAAATCATTGTCTAATGGTTATATGTTTCTATGTTGTTTATTATTACAACTATGTTTATTTAATTCATGTACACTCATCTCTCATGGATTAGTATGGGAAGATTATTCTGCACCTATGTTTCCTTTCATTTGGTATCAAAGCTTGATCGCCTTGGATCAAAGGTGTTGGGGACAAGTTTTTTTTATCTAATCTTAGATGAGTGGGAGCTTGTGCAAAATGAAAATTTGTTGGAAGAAAATGGCAAGCATAGCAAGACTTAAAATGGAGAGTGGGCTTGAAGCATGTGGCTTTGGCTTGGAACATGCATGAAAAAACATGGATTTGTGGGTAGATGGATAAGTCTACCACTTGGATTCCTGGACCTGTTGTTTGATTGATTTGTCTTGTTGTATTTGGAACATAGAGGGATGTAGGTAAAGAAGCAAGTAGATGCTTCTTGCAGCATTTGCTTGGGCATACAATGGTAAGATAAGTACTTGGTTGAGAAGTACTTGGTCTATGTAATTGTATTTGAAGCAATATGGATGTTGGTAATGAAACAAGTTGATGTTTCGTAGTGTTACATGCTCGGGCGTACAATTGTAAGTATTTTTATGGAGTTGTATTTTATCACATGTGTAAATAGGCGTATGGTTGTAAGACCTATTTAGACATTTGTACCCTTGGTCTTATGGGTCATTAGTGTAAATATTAGAGGTAGACTTAGGTGATATGAGGCATGTTGTATTTCTGGAAACCTTGTTAATAAAATTTAAGTGAGTAGGTGTTTATCCCAAATCCAGTTTAAAGGGGGGAATGTTGGGTTAATCTTGACTTAGTCATAGATTAGTTAGGATATTTTTGATACAATAAATGACAAATTTACATTTCATAATATATGGGCCCATGGTATTGGGTATAAACCCATGGTATTACACATGATGAAGCCTATTTAATGGCTTGGAATACTCCATTGTAAGATGCATCATGATATAGGCCTAAGGATTTGGTCTATTGGCTCATATAGGCTTGGTGGCTAGTATAGTCTTGGAGTGCATAGTGTAGACCTAAAGCTCACTACTAAACACTCTTGTTGAAAGCACGGAGACTATATAATATATTGTAACCATTTGGTTATTGAATAATACATTTTTTTTTGTTTGTTAATTTGTGCG
>JZKD02S1962702.1:49120-59181 GCA_000966675.3 Picea glauca
TTATTGAATAATACATTGAGTGTGTTTTAGAGTGTCAATTTTTTTCTCTCATAAGGGTTTTCCCTAGGAAATCATTGTCTAATGGTTATATGTTTATATGTTGTTTATTATTGCAACTATGTTTATTTAATTTGTGCACATTTGTCTCTCATGGATTAGTGTAGTAAGCATATTATGCACCTTTGTTTTCTTTCATTTGGTGTCAAAGCTTGATCACCTCGGATCCAAGGTGTTAGGGACAAGGTTTTTTGACATAATATTGGTTTGAGTGGGAGCTTATGCAGAATAAAAATTTGTTGCTAGAAAATGGCAAGTATGGCAAGACTTGAAATGGAGAGTGAGCTTGAAGCATGTGGCTTTTTCCTAGAACATGGATGCAAAAGCATGGATTTGAGTGTAGATTCGTAGATCTACCACTTGGATGCCTAGACTTGTTGAGTGCTTGATTTGGCTCACTATAGTTGGAGCAAAGAGAGATGCAAGTCAAGAAGCAGGTAGATGTTTCTTGCATCGCTTGCTCGAGCATACATTGGTAAGATAAGTATTTGGTCTATGTAATTATATTTGAAGCAAGAGGGATGTTGACAATGAAACAAGTTGATGTTTCACAGCATCACATGCTCAGGCATACACTTGTAAGTATTTTTATGGAGTTAATTTATCACATATGTAAATGGGCATATGGTTGTAAGATCTGTCTAGGCATGTGTACCCCTGGTTTGATGGATCACTGGTGTAAAGTCTAGATGTAGACTTCGGTGATATGTGCATTTCAAATCTAAGAATTTTGTGATTAATATCATTGTTTGAAAGATTTTCCGAAATCATCACAATCATTTTTAATAAGTTTCAGAACAACAATTGTAGTATGTCATGAGGAAAGAATGAATTTGTGAAGAAAAAATGTGTTTTTAGATTCTTATCAATATGAAAATAACCCTAAAATTATAAATAAATAATATAATAAGATCGATCTTATTTCCATAACTTAATTAAAACATTTAATTTTAATTATACTTTAAGAATAAATTTGTAATTCTAATATGATTTAGTTTTAAAATAATAATATTTATTTTTAGTTATATATAATTATAATTTTATTTTATATTTCTAACAAATTAACTCTTTATAATTAATACTTTATAAATATTAACTACTTTATTTTTATTTTTATCTATGATGAAGATTCATATCTTTATTAATAATAACAATTTTATCTATTATTTATAATAGAGTTATATTTCAATTTTATTATACTTATTTTCTTAGTAATAAAAATATTATTATAATTATTATTATTATTATTATATCTTTCATTATCTTTATTAATAATAATAACTTTATCTATTATTTATAATATAGTTATATTTTATACATATCTTATTGGTAATAAGAATATTATTATTATTATATCTTTAAACTAATTCTATATATTGGAATTCTATATATTGATAGAAATATTATTATTATTATATCTTTAAACTAATTCTATATATGGGAATTTTATATATTGGAAGGTTATATAAAGATGTTTATTATAATATTATTATTATAATATTTTTAAACTAATTTTATATGTTGGAATTCTATATATTGATAGAAATATTATTATTATTATATCTTTAAATTTTTTTTTGTTTGTTAATTTGTGCGGAACCTGTTGGCTACGCGATTAATCTGTGGCTTGAGAAACCATCACCCGAGGATCACACCCGCCCTGAGCAACACCAACCCTTAACATGGTTGGATTTTTTGTCCCCGCAGGTTTTGAACCGGTGACTTTAACATCACGGAGTGGCTTAACAACACACTCTGTCACCGACTGTCCTACACCTCGAGGACTATTATATCTTTAAACTAATTCTATATATGAGAATTTTATATATTGAAAAGTTATATAAAAATGTTTATTAATTATAATGATTAAAAATAAATATTAATTATTTATAATTATTATTATTATATTATTATTCTAGTTCATTAAGAATAAATATTAATTCTTATTTATTATGAATACTAACTATTTTTATTAATAATTATAACTTTATTTGTTATTTATAATATAGTTATATTTCAATCTTATGATATATAGATGTTATTAGTAATATTATTATTATTGTATCTTTCAAATTGATTCTATATATTGGAATGTTTTATAAAGGATGTTATTTATTGTACTCTGACAATATATAGCGATGAGTTAGCTTTGACTGATATATTAATTTGGTTTGACTTCAAAAAAATTGTAAAGAACCTAATGTGTAACATAAAAAACTCAAAATTTTATTTTTAATACGTAAAAAAAACTTAGTTTTCTTACATTTTATTGGTTGATAACTTTATAGTGTTATTGGATACTTCACTTATTTTGAGGTTTCAAAGTATGCAGGCGGTGGGGTGTTTTTGTGTACAAACGTGGTTGTGTTCCGTGTTTGATCTATGGCCGACGTATGAAACAGCACATTGACTCGATAAGGCTACTCATACTTCCTCTGACACAAATTCCTCCGAAAAAAATTCTTAGGAGGCAGTATGAGCAGCCTTGTTGCCCTTGTTATAATGATTAACAATAATAAAAAATACCCCATACTTAAATATTCATTATAATATTGTATTTATATAATTTTAATAACCATTACCATTTACAAATATAAATGTATTAGAAATTGATTATTTATATTTTAAATCTTTATCCTTAAGCATTTTTCATCTCAAATCTAAATGTTTGTTTCGATTTTTATATGACATGTTTCTCATCTAGCCTCTTGGCCACGTCAACTTGATCTTTTTTTTCAATCACTTTAATAGTCTTTCCCCCCATATCCAATTCACTATGGAAACCCAAAATGACAACTCTACCCCCTTCCTGGATGTCCCCATATCTCATATTCTTGATGGCTCCCTCTCCCACCAATTCTATTGGAAGAAAACTCACACTAATAGGTACCTTAATGTCAATTCCCATGATAATCCAATGCAAAAAATTGTTGTCCTAAAAACCTTGCCTACTTGGGTCATCCGCATTTCTACCCCTCAATTCCTCTCAAAGGAAAAGGCCCACCTAACCAAAACCCTTTTGTCCAATGGCGCTCTCTCTCTCTCTCTCTCTCTCTCTCTCTCTCTCAAATCAACCAAGATTTTCGCTCTGCCAACAACCTTAAACCAAAAATCACCTCTCCCTCTTCCCCTCCACTTACTCTCATCTCCCTACCTTATATACAGGGAACCACTAATCATATCTTGAAACTCTTAGCTAAGAAAAATATTAAAAATATATTCACTTCCTACAAAACCCTCAAACAAATTTTCAGAACTGCTAAAGATAAATCTGACCCGATGCTTGGCCCGGGAGTTTACCAAATCGGTCAAACTGGTAGAACCTTTAAAGCCCAACTTAAAGAGCATAAAACTAATACCACCTATAACTGAATCTCCAAATCAACGATCGTTGAACACTCTTTTAATTCCAAGCACCTCATTTTCTTTGACCAAACAAAAATTTTAGCCTTTGCCCCTCATTACTCCTCCCATCTCATTCAGGAAGCCCTTGAAATTGAAAAACATCCTAATAACTTTAATTGTGAAGATGGCTACAAACCGAGTCAATCCTAAAAGCCCGCCATTCATCATCTTGACCATTAGGTTTCTTCATTTTAGACCTTAGTTCTTGATCACTTCCATCCTTCCCCTCCTCCTATTCAGTTTCTTCTCCTTGCCTCTTACTATCCCCCTCTTTGCATTGTTTATCTTCCTCCCTTTGAAATAATTGTACCTATTAACCTACCACCTTCTTTTGATTTATCCCTCATTTAATGATTTCCTTGGTGTGTAATAATATTATTATCTCACTTTAATTACTTCATATCCTTTATTTTAATCTAATCCTTATTATTTATTCTAATTCTCTCACCTAAAAAACTCCCCTCACTGTTGACGATAAAAATCGCAACGAGGAATTCCGCCCGCAAAGTATTGCTAAAACTTATTATTTAAACTATGCTAATGACATATAATACTAGTATGTGGGACCCCCTTGTAGACTGGAGGCTCGGAGATAGTCATATCAAACATTTTATGTTGTTGTTTCGATGTTTCTTACAGAGTCTTATATGGTTAATGATGCAGTCTTGGTTTCATTTTGACATAATGATAGGTGGATGATGTATTTCTAGGATGTTTTGTTATTCAAAGCTTTAATTTTATGTTATGATTGGCATATTTTTACAGTTTCTATGTTTTGATCATGTCACCATGGTTTATTACCTGGCTACACCTGCACAAGACATATTTTAGTAACAACATAAACAAAATCAATGGGAAGGAAACTTACAAAATAAAAATCCAAAAGAAAGAGCATATACTATGCTATGTTAGAAGTTATGTGCAATTAAAATGAAACAAGTTAGTGTTAAATCCTAACTACAAGTGGTTAGTGGCTATGCAATTTGCATTTGAGTTATATTGGGCGCATTTGATATATGGTATGGTATGGAAGTTTTGGCAATGGTTAATATGAATTTTTGGGTGGCACATTTGGAAAGCAATGTGGTCGTAGATTTCAATGGTTTGGAGATAACGACATGGTTAATGGTATTAGTGATTATTGGTTGTCGTGTACTTCAAAATTGAATGAAGAGGAATATGGAAGCGATGTGCGGTAAATGCACGTCACTCCATACTTTCCCCCATCGGGTCATCACCCTAGTATGGTTATTGTTGCATTTCATTTTGCTGGTGGTTAAGCTCTGAGATCCAAGCCTGGGAAGGAAGTGCTCAGCCAACTCGCTCCTTTTAAAGCTATTGGTTATAGGTATAGTTATTTTCACCCATCCATGAATTTTTCCCTGTGTATGAACGAATGATGGCTCAGTAATGTGTTGGTTTGTGTTTTCCTGAGATTGGCAACTGTGTAAATACGTGGGTCTTCTCTCTGGAATGATTGTGTGGTTATTCGTTTTGCAAATAAAAGAATTGGTTGGTTGAGTTATGCATTTGTTGGTTGTTCTGTGTGGTGAAAACCGTGATGGATCTCTGTTGTTTTAAGTGGTTATGGGTATTATCGCTCTATCTTTTGTTGGAGGGTTTCGCTTTGTTTAGCCTTGTTGGTCACTTCCTCCCGGTTATGAGGGTAACCATGTCTAGTTCTATTCGGGCTACTATAGGGTTGTTGTGTATGTTCTCAGACTTCCTTTCAATCATTGTGTCTTTTCTAGAGTCATGGTCGTGGGTTTATTCACCTGGTTTGGTGATATAAATTATGCCTCGGGTCTGCATTCCCACTGGCATTGTTATAAATTGATTCGGGTCATGAGAAATGCACTGAGGTTATACCTCTATGTGCTCTAGGGTACGTGTCACTTTCCAGTGGATATTCTCTTCTCCTCTACATCAGCGTCCTACCCTACCCGTCGTTGAACTGTTGCACCATTGCACACATCGGGATTTATAAGGAACCATGTGGTTCTATCATGCTTGTATCAAAGGGTCTCTCGCTATTGGTTAATATGTTTGACCTCTAGTCTCTCCATTCGTTTGATAACCCAGCAAAATCCTAATTAATTCTTTGAGTTCATTGTTACAGAGCCTGATTTTAATAATCCCCAAGTATTCTCACTCTTGTTGGCCATCTGGTTGACTATCAGAAATTGGTTGAGCAGTTATGGCAGTTGATTTGAGTACTTATATTGAACTCGTTTGATTGAGTTGGTTGGAAAGTTGTGATTGGGGATGAGAAATGATATACATTCAAAGGGTTGTCTCCTTTTCGTTATGACACTTGCGTTGAAAACCTAGCTCTTTTTTATTTGATTAAATTGGTTGATTGGGAATCAGTGATAATGTACAACCAGAGGGTTGCCTCTTTTGTGTTATGCTTTGCATCATTGTGTTCTTACAGCATGGTGTCAACTGTGAATTGGTGATTGTTGTGTGTTTCACTAGTCCCGATCGGGATCATGGTAAATTGTGGAAATTATTGACTGTGGTTTCGTTGTTTCACTGTGTGTCTATTATGGAGGCATTGTGCATGTTTTATTTAATTGCATCAGGAGTGATGAAGCTCGGGTTTTGTATTATGGTTGCATTGTAAGTTTTATTGGTCAATATAATGAAAAGGGAATGAAATCGGGCAAGTATTAGAACTCTGTTCAATTTGGAAAAGAGACATGTGTATATGTTTTATTTGGGCGATAGTGAATTATGGACAGTGTTTGATATTTTATAGTGATATATGATGGATAGAGATGGAGCAATGTAGTTGTGTGTTTCTTTTGATTTTTTTTTTTAATGAAAGGAAAGGAAATAAAAGAAACCAAGTATTCTCTTAACAGGACTATTGAAAGTCATAGCGATTATTAGTAAGATTACAGACTGTGTTAAGTGAGAAGTTTGAAGAAATTGAATGTGGGATAGTGAACAGTTTTGACACACAGTAATTGTTTAATTGGTATTGGTATCTTGTGTATTGAATACAGAGTTGTTTTTATGGATTACTTGATTTGTTTTATGAACAGTACTCATTTTTTCCCTACCATTCTCTCACTTTTTCACATATTACAAGTCCCCTCACCTTCCCATATTCACTATCCACTCCCTGTTCTTAAAATTAAATTATAGTTAAGTTAAACTCTATATTATAGCAGTTAAAGGATGGCACATGGATGAGTTACAGTGATGTATTCTTTCGATTTACGATATAGTTGATTGTTTGATGATTTGTTGAGCAGTAATCATGACCTACCCCCCTTCATTTTAACACTTTTCTCTCAGTACAATCCCTCACATATCCCAGAACCCTTATTCACCCCCTGCTCATTGACAAGTATTAAATGATTTGTATGGACTAGATTGTATGATTCTAATGTATTGTTGAGCCAAATTTTGTTTCATATTTTAAAGATATGTCATGTATGGTTGTTCAAGAAACTATTTGCTAATCAATAATGCATATAGGAATGATCTTTTTCAGCAAAGGTAGCCATGGTCGAGGTAACATAGGAAGAGGAAATTGGAACAAGGGCCCTAGAAGGCCAAGGTTTTCTATACATTTTGATGCAGACTCGCAAGAGTTGAGCCAGCTATTTCAAGATGGATTTTTTAACTGGATTGGACAAGGAGTGGTCCAACCTAGGCCAGAAAGGCCTCCCTTCCAAGCCCCACATGTCCCTGGTATCCCAGTACCCCCTCATGTCTCACTACAACCTGAAGTCCCTGAAAAGGATGGATGGCAAGAGATTGTCCACCCGACAGTCTCCCAACATCATGGCTGGCCTAACTTGTATCTACCTGCTCCTCCACCTGTTAATCAAATTGTCCAAGATACCCCTTCCCACTCACAAGTACAGTCTTCCCATGCAAGAAAAAGGTTAAAAATTGAGGCCCATCGTGCTACTGATAATGGAAAAGTCGATGTTGCCCCCTCCTCTCCCTCAAATGACTCTGCAAAATCTGTGTCCTCCTGCATGCATTTGAGAGATGATTTATCTCATGTTATCAGTGAGATTAGGCCTAAAGGATCCACACAGCCTAAGGAAAATTTAGATAAATCAAAGGGTGACAGCAGCAACAAGGGGAAGATTTCCTCTCAGAGTGGAAAATATGGGTTTTAAGTGTTTTTATTTATTGATTGTTGAGAACAGTTGACTTCTGAAATTTTGGACAGCACACTATTTTTTGGATATATGGATAATATAATTTTGGATATAATTTCAATTATCATTGATATAAATTGTCAAATTATGAGAGTGATGATGGGAGCCACAAGGAGGGATGTGTTTGATTGATTAACTAGTTGTGTTATGTTTGTTAAAGAACTAAAGGGAGTCACAAGGGGTCTCACCTACTAGTTATTATTTATTAAAAACCCTTATTATGATTTTATTACTTTTCCCCCTTACCTAAAAAGTTGGTTGATTTTTAGTTAACTTAACTAAAGACGTAGTTTAACTAGTTCAATGAATTATGATTGCTTAAAGGAAAAAGGAAAAGGAGGAACAAGAGGAGAATAAAAGGAGAAAGCATACTATGGTCTGCTCTTTGAGTTTTATTGAGATAATTCAGTTTTCATTCATTCTTTAATTCATTGAAAGCCTAATTCTCTTTTATGATAGCAGGGTCCTATTGTAGACAGCAAGATTCAGGGCTGAATTACATCATTCAGACACTTGTTTTTCAGAGGTGTTGATCTATCTTTGATAGTCTGTGTAGACTTGTATGTTTGTGAATTAAATTTAATGACTGATAAAGGCTATTGTGTAGAGTCGAGTGGGCAGCAATCTATGGCAAGTTGATCCAAATTTTAAAGTTCAATTTTTTACTTTCTGATAGAAGTCCTTTTGTATGGTTTTCATCGCAGACATCTAAGTTTGACTTTGGTCCAAACTTCCTTAGGGAATTTTGTAAAGAGAACAAGTCTTTTGATAAATTGGAATGGAATAAGTGATTTATTTATGTATCATCTATGTTGATTATTGACTTGGTGTTTTTTGCTTCTGTCTCTACATCTATTTTTGCATCTGTTATATTCAGAAAATTACATAAATATTGATTTTTCAGCAAACTTTAATTTTTTTTTAAATCAGCCTAAGCACTTGTAACCAATACTTGTGGATTAGGAAACAATTTTTGATGGCTTTAAACATAGGGTGATATTCTCGTCTAACTTGCTTTAGCCAAGTAAGATCTGTAAATACTTAAGTAAGATCATTTCATATCTTTTCCTCAACACTCACCATTTCCCCCTTTTTAATTTATTATCTATATGACTATTTTTAATTTATTACCTTCACAACTATTTCTTACTCTTTAAAATTATTTTATTCTCCTTCTATTTTTCAACTAATCTCAACGATCACTTTTATTACCTTTTTCATTATATTTTTAAGTCTTTCTCATCACCTCCTTTATATAATATTTCATAATCCCTCCCTTTTACTTTATCTCCTAAGCTCAATGACTACTTCCCATATTTTATTCTTTCTATTGGTTACCCTCATTATTTCCCTCAATGGTCACTTACCTCTCTTATTCTCTAAATATGAACCTTAGCACTCTTTTCCAACATATGAGCTTCTTATGTCTATGTTGATGGGTGGAGTGTCCACTCAAAACATTGGACATTTCAAAACCTTATACATAGTTTTTATCCAAAAAAATCTCTAGCATAATCATTTTATTTTATTTGAATATGGTAACCTTATTTTATGGAATGAAAGGAAACACACAAACAAACACACCCTAAAATATAAACAAAAGAAAATAAAATGAGGGCGAAAAAACTAGGAGAGGAAAGAGAAAAGAGAAAGAGTTGGGAATTGGAGGGGGGGGACACAAAAATTAAGGATTAATTACTTAATTAAGGATTGGAATGGCAAGGGAAAACAAGAGGAAAGGACGGGGAACTAAAAGAGAACAAGAAAAAATTATTAATGACGACATATCTAGAAACTACCTAGAATATAATGTGGGGATCCAATGTTTACTAATCTTCCAACTATCATCTATATTAAGGTTATTGGGTATCTTTTCAATCTCAATAGCTTCCCTAAAATTCCTACTGAAATGATGGTCAACTTTGGCTAAAGTTTTGGCCTCCTCAATTGATCCTGAATGGATCCAGGAACCAAAATGGGTCCAGGAAGGCCTAAAAAACAAGTTCTCAAAATAGCTTCAAAACGGATGTGTGCATAGGCCTCGTTGATATGAACCCAATGCAACTTGAACGGGCTCAAACGGACACTGTATGCGAAAGATATCGCGGTCTGTTCATTTTATCGAATAGGCAAAAAAAATGTTAAATGTACAGTCTGTACAGTGATGAAGTGGCATCTAACTGTACAGGTCATACAATGATGTGGAAGGTACAGTGGCGCTGACTGGGCAGGTGCAGGTGGATGAATCTGAGTTTGACACTTGGAATTTATTTGGGCAAATAACGTGGTACCACGTGGCCCAGTCATGGGTTGCCACGTGGCACCCCTCCATTGGTCGTTGTGGTAAAAGTTATGGACTCCAGGGGAGTCAAACCAGTGACCTCCAGTCTGGGTGGCGTGCGGTTTGGAAAG
>JZKD02S1962713.1:3071-23739 GCA_000966675.3 Picea glauca
TCCCACTAGGCAATGAAAGGACAATGTGTGGAAAAGGCCACATTGATCCAAGTTAAAGTTATTAAGCATGTGGAGTATTTATTTGATAATCTGTGGGGTCCACTTTCCTGGACAAATTATGACTTCTTTTTTTATATGTTATTTCAGGACCCAAAACTTTATTTGCATCAATTCCATAATCCTCCAAAGTCAAGAACTTGGACTATTATATAGCTTTGTGTTTTGATCATACCCTTATTTAATGTCATCATACTACCACATAAAAACACCAAAATTTAAAAAATTTAAAAAGTCCTTACAATCTTGTGCAACATATCTATCCTCAAACTCCCTTCGATGTTCCCTTTCACTCGTTAAAGGAGTATGCTAGTTTATTATTAGAGTAATTTTTTTTGTTATTATTTATGATTTTTTTTTTGCCTTTTATATTATAGAAGAGGGGGAAGAATTTTATTAAAAAACAATGACATTAAAGTCCTTTGAGAGGTACATAAGTTCAAAATTTGCCTCTAATCTATCCAAAATTCCATGTTGAAGGGCCACTACTATAGCTACGATTACCTTTACATTCTTCCCCTGATACAAAAATTCATACTTTCCTATATACAATCCATAAAAGATGCCCATGATTTTTATACAAAAATGAAACATTTAGAAAAAGCCATTTGGGACTGTACCAGATTGGTACCATTACTCATTTCTAAAGGCTGGAGCGTTCTAGTCAATTTGGGCAGGGGCTACTAACATAGAGGAGGATTCCTTTGAATTCATTGGTGTCATTCTGATGAGGGTGATCGTGAAATTCCTCCCACTATTGTCTGAGAGAAACACAGTCATCCTATAATTTTGGGATAGATTGTCTCTAAGAAACCGATTCTTCCATAATGGTGATTAAGTGAGCATAAAGGCCATTGAATCGAATCTGCAGGAAGAGGATTGAATTCTCGGAGTCTACCAAGTCTACCTCCAGTTTTTCCACTCTACGATTCTACTTAGACAAATCCTTGGACGCCATTGCCCTGGACCATTAGACCAAAAAAGCAACAAGGAAAATGAAATAATAGAGATGAATTCTTGAACCTCCATAAGAAAACTACACTGAAATTGAGCTAGAAATCGGGCCACATCTTGGATAATTAGGACTCCACACGCGAACATTGTCACCTTCACTATGTTGTCACCCTCCAAAATTAAATGCCCACATACAAACCGAGTCCTTATCCCTGAAATTCCACCTTCATAAATCATTTCCCTGGTTACGACAGAACAAAGGGAAATTGGCTTCATCAAACATCGCAAAGAAAGGAAAGGAAGAGATTGGGAAAATATAGGCCCCAACTTGAAATATTTGATGAGGGCTCGTGGGAGTGCATGGCATACACACACCCACTAGAAAGTGACGGTATCATGATCCATTTATTAAAATAATTCCTTCTCGTTGTTTAATAGCTAGGTTGGCCTGCTTATCATCTTCCTGATTACTTGATCACAGGACATGGAAGAACTTAATTTTCTTAAAGGATTGCACTTCGACTCAAATTGTGTTGAGGATGGCTCGAAGATGAATATTCTTCAAAAGAGAGTTTTGTCTTGCATGAGTAATTATTAATTTGGAATCTCCAACCACTCTGAGATCATATATGTCTTTATCTTCCAGAGCCAGGCCCTAAAGTAATGTGTATGCTTTGGCTTGGTTATTTGAAGAATGGCCAATGCTCCAGGTGAAAGAGAATTTCAGATGAACTACTGGGTTGAACAACACCCCTCCCACACCCGCCACCCCAGGGTTTCCCTTCAAAGCTCCATAAAAACTTAGGATGTGACTGTTTCAATAAATTCTCCATTGAAGGAACTCAATAGAGGAAAGTTGAAGATGCCATTGTGGATAATGAGGGGAGGAGGCCACTTCAGAAAAGATAAGATAGAATTGATTTATCTAGGCCTTTTCATTGCTATCAAGATATTGCAAAGGGTCTAGAGATTTCTTCTAGTGATTGATTTGTTCTCATAGTAGGTTGATTGCCTTGTTTGCCACTGAGGAAGGGATTGATTTTTCTCCAGCAAAGACTTATTTGTTTCAGGCAAGCCAGATTTTCCAACAAATGTATTTGGGCAGAGCCAACCACAACTTTTGGAAGAGAGGTTTTTTATGGAAATATCCTTTGTACAGGGAGTGCCACCTATTGAACAACTTCCTAAGAGAAGAGGGTTACATGTCTCTTATATATAATATTGAAGAGCTACCTGCCAAACAGAAAGAGAGAAAGGACAATCTAGAAAAAAGATGAACATTTGTTTCAGGAGATTCTTTGCAGAGAGTGCACTTGAAGAGTTCAAGAAACCCTCTTTTGATGATATTATCACCCGTTAAGGCTTTCCCATGGGCAATCATCCAACAAAAAATGTTTATTTTTTGAAGGAAAACTCAATTCAATATGTTAATCCAAGGAGGGGGAGGACAGTTAGGGTCCCAACCCGACCATCTACCCAAAGATCTGTTCCAAGAGGAAATGTCAAATAGGGTTAATTTCCCTTAATTTTGAAGCTACGGGAGAAGGGGGAGAAGATTGGGATCGTGGAAAAGATGAGGAAGCCCCAATTATGTTGTCAAATTGAAAGTGGATGCATTTTCCATCACTAATAATGCAAGTGAGTTGATTTTGAATGAGCAGAAGGGAGGATTTTAACAATCTCTAGATTTGAGAGCCCCCATGCACCATTGGTTCCACATATAAACATTGAAGCCTCTCTCCTAGGAAATATTTGTGGACGATCACTTTCTTCCACCATTCATACTTCCGTATGACCAAAATCCATAATATCTTAGAGCTGAGAGCTAGATTAGAGATAGAAGGATCTTTTATCCCTAGTTCACCACATGTCTTCGGAGCTCTGACAATGTTCGAATTAACGAGATGAAAAGTTTTAGTAGATATTCCCCCCTACCAAAGGAATCGTCGAAGTTCCTAGGCTAATGTAGATTTAATCCTACTTGGGGCCAGCAATAAAGAGAATTGGAAGATCGAGAGGGCAGAGAGGACCAATTTGATGAGCACCACTCTTCCTGTTAGGTTCAGCCAGAAAGAACCCCATTCATGAAACTTGGCTTTGATCTTGTCAAGGATTTGATTCCAAGTGGAAGAAGGGAGGGATTTAAGACATATAGGGATGCCCAAATATTTGAAAGTTTGTCATTTCTCAGCGAAAGGAAATTTTAGCAAATTTGCAATAGACATCAATGTGCTAGAATTAGTATTCCAAACATATTTATGGATTTTCCCTGCATTGATGAGGCCCCCTGAGGCTGATGTATAATAATCCAAAGTCTTTTTGAGTTACCTAGCTATAATTTAAGAAGCGCCTCCTAGTAAGACGGTGTCATCGGTGAAATGAGAGTTGTTGATTCTCTTGAATCCTTGATCAATTTTGATATCGGGGATGGTTTTTTGTCTTCTTTTTTTATCAAGTCTTATGCTGAGTGCTTCAGCCATGAGGATAACGAGGATGGGAGAGGGGGGGAAACCTTGCCTCAAGCCACAAGTGATTTTGAAAAAATAGGTTGGCCTTCCACTTACCAATGGGGCCATCCAAGGGCAATGAATACAAGCGACCACCTGTGAAAGAGATAATTTATTGAAACCAAATCTAAAGAGCACCGCCATATTGAAGTTGTGCATAACTCTATCTAATGCATTGGCCATATCAATTTTAATGGCCATTCATTTTCCCCCTCTCTATAGTCTTGAATGAATAACCTCTTGAACTAGTATAATATTATCCACCATTTGTCTTTTTTCCACAAATCCTCCTTGATTGGGAGAGATGAGAGTGGGGACGAAAGGTTTGAGTCTAATGGCTATGATTTTGTATGAAATGTTGTAGAGAGAGATAGGGCGGAATATGGAAAATGAGGCGGGGTTAAGCTCTTTAGGGATAAGGAACAGGAAGGTGGAGTTGGTGTTTCCCCCAATTTTAGTTGAGTTCTGAACAAATTGAGCCATTTTTCAGAGATCTTTTTTTATGACAAAACAACATTTTTTATAGAAGTGGGCCGAAAATCCATCCGAGCCTGGCACTTTGTCAGGGTTCATATGCTTGATCACCCCCTGTACCTCTTCTTTCTTTCGAAATGGGATTACATAGTTGAACATTGGCCTCGAGACGGATCAGAGGGGGAATGTCTTCCAACATGCTCTCAAAAGAGTCAAGGTCAACATTGTGGTCCTCCTTATAGAAATTTTTAAAGTGCCTAAAGGCCACTTTCTTAATCTGATTGAAATCGATGATTTCTTCCCCATTCTCATTAGTGATTTCATAAACTTTATTTTTCCATAGTTTGGCTTTATCTTGCCAATGGAAAAATTTAGTGTTTTCTCTCCAGCGTGCAACCATAAACTTCTAGATTTCAGTCTCCATTGTTCTTCTTCGGTTCTTAGGAATTTTTGAAGATATCAGAAGGTACGTTTCTCCTCTTCCAATAGATCTGGGGTTGCTTGAACATATTCCATTTTCCTTGTTATGTCTAATTTTTCATTCTCCAAATTATTAGGCCTGGATTTAATCCAATGTTTGAGGGATTCTTTGGCTAGCTTAATTTATTTTCCCAGATTCCTATGGGAGACCCAAAGATCCACTATCTCCAAGTGGGCGAAATAATATCTAGAGAGGAGGGGTCAACAAGCCAAAGAGGGTTGAAACAAAAGGGAAGGGGCCCAAAATATTTATAATTAGAAAGAAAAAGGGAAATAACATAGTGATCGAAGCCATTCCAGGGGAGGATGGAGGAGAAAGGGATGAGGGCATCTTCTAGCAAGGATTCTCTAAGCAAAAATCTGTCAAGTCTGGCAACAATGTGGCCTAGTCCTAATCTTTTGTTAGACCGGGTGAACTTGCCTTTTGAAGGTTTAATGTCCAACAAATCCATGTGTGATATAAATTCTTACATGAGTTCTCTATTGGGGATGCAAACCAAATTTTCTCTTATTTTTTCTTTGCTACTTAGGATGGTGTTGAAATCTCCTGCTACTATGAGTTTTAGATTTCTAAATCTGTCAGGAAGATTGATAAGGGAATTCCAACACATGTGTTTTTCCTGTGGACTGCAGGGCATGTAAACATTAAGAATTGAAAATGACATACCTGAAGGGAAATTATGCAAGTGAATCAACAACCAATGTGAAGAATCTTGCCAATTGTCCATCCTAAGGATATTGGGGTCCCAAACTGTACAAAGTCCCCCGAAGCACCCCAAGGGTTGACCGTCATACCTTTACTATTTTTCCAAATGCGATCTAGTTCTTAAAGGACACCAATATCCTTCTTTATGGTTTCCTGGAGAAGGAGAAGTTGAGGTTTTCTTATTTGACTAAGCTTCTAATTAAGTCCAATTTATTATATTCCCTAGAGCTCTACAATTATGGGATAGGGACTTGATCATTTAGAATGGATTTGGGAATTCCTCCTTTGGAGAAATTAAGGCCACCTTAATTTTTAAGTGTCCTTGCCTCTTTTTTTAGCATTTCTTACATGGTTTTTTGTTTTGTCTTTTTCCAGATTAGTTGTCACTTCTCTTTTTTGAGAGTTGGTTCTTTGATTGAATTTCTTCAGATGGGGTTTGGGGTCTACTGTTTAGACTCATATTCCGAGGAATCTGAGAAGATTTTCCCTTCTTTTGGGGAGGAAGGAGGCAAGACAAACTCATGATTTGAGGGAGGGGGGAGGGATTGTGGAAGCAACCTCTTTCAGAGAAGGAATCACATGTTCTACCACACACAATTTTGGATATGTATGATGTTCCTCCTATACCTCTGGATTTGAGAGTGCTTCATATTTATTTCGACACACCAATGGATTAAAGCTCCGAGGATGGCTAGAAGCAGAGGGTTTTGGACTGGAGGGAGTTCCATGAGGAGGTTGGGTTTTTTCCTGGTTCTGATGAGTTCCTTGTTTCTTAGCCTATCTTTTCCACTTAGGTTGTTGTCATTGCTCATTTGGTTTCGCGGGGTTGGATTCTAGGACATTATTTGGACAATTCTCAGCAAAATATCCATACTCGTGGTAGGCCTTGCATTTGAATGGAAATTGCTCATAATCCACCTTCTCGAGGTATGTCCAATTATCCCTACTAAGATTTATTGCTTCCGAGAGACTCTTTTCGGGATCGAATTTACACAGATCCTTGCACAAGCCTGGAGATCCTCTTTTGGTTTGTCTTGGTCTATATATTTATCCAAGGTATTCCCAATATTCCTAATGATTTCATCATTTCAACAATGAAGAGGGAGATATGCAAATTGCACCCAAACATGCACTGTTGTGGGAATGTCGTTCTTCGGGCATAAATGAGGGGTCCAACGATTTAGATATAGACCTCTTAACCTCATGAAGTAAGGACCACTTATGAAAATCAAATCCGCATCATCTTTTTCTTCAAATAAGAAAGTAAAGAAACCCTTACTGCAAAAAGTGTGATTGAGTCAACCTTTGATAAGAGGTCTCTAGTTTGTATCGATCCAGAGAGCCATGGATTTAGGAGACAACCAAATACATTTGAACTATCCAATCAAGCCATTCTTTGCAAGTTTGTGTGTGATATTTCTAGAACTTCGATGCATCAGAACTGTTGAGATATCGTCGAGTTTCTTAATGAACCAAGAGTTATGCTATTGCTTCGAAGCTTTTGGAAGTGAGGCTACAAGGGCGTAAAATGAAGTGATATCTGTCGGGGGGGAGGCGACGTCACCCTCACCAAAGATAGAAGCCACGAGGGAGAACCAGAGGGAGGGGTGAAGAGATTAGGGTTTAGCAAATCAGATCACCGAAGACACAAATTCCAAATAAAAATTTCATTAGTGTGAGTGTTATATTACCTTTTTTTTTGTTATTTAGCTACTCATATATTAATCAATATATTAAAAAGTACATTATGGTTAATCTATTTGTAAAAAAATTGAAGATGTTGCCTGCGTTGGTATTTAATAATAATAGATTTGATAGTAATATTAGTATATCTATTTAGCCTATGTGATATGGATGTAATAGTAACAAGATAATAAAAGCCATTTTTCTTTTCATTTATTTTCTACATTTGTTCATTTCCACAACATTTGAAATGTGAAATGTAGATAGTCGTGTTTCGCTTTTCCCTCATGGTCGATTTCCACATTATCGCATATAGTGCAGAGTGCGAAGTGGAAAACCAAGTTTTTGAGTTGTTTTTCCCTTATCTACATTTCCACTTTCTGCATTGTGCATGTGGAATGTGAAATGTAGTCTTGTTGTTCTTGCTCTTTCTCTATGTTGCTTAGATCTCACATGACCACATCATTACCTTTAACCATTGTTTGCTTCCCTAATACCTACTAGAGAAAAATTCCTTATTACATTAAGTTATGTAACTCATCTATACTAATACCACTTGTCAATCGGTTCTAGCATGAGTGGTTGTTGGTTGGAGTGTTATCCTCCACACTCATGTTCTATTCCTATATGTGACATGATGAGCTCATTGTGAGCATATTGTTGTAATGGCTTTGAGCCCCCATGGTTGACGACTTTATTCCCTAAAGAATTTAGGGTTTACCCTGGGTACCATCCTCAAAATGAGGAGAAGTACCTAGGGGTTTTCCCCAAACGTTGTATCTTGGAAGAAAAAAAATAAAAAACTCATTTATATTTAAATATGAAACACACCTTACCTTTTTAACACAACAAGTATTAAATAAACATGAAATATCTTATTTTTTAATTAAATATATTACATTTTATGTTTTTTTAAATCGACATAGTTTACAATATCCTAAATTGTTGAAATACAACCTCAAACATGAAATTAGATATAAATAAAGAGGACAAACGACTCCATTAGCTTGAGATAAAATAGAGGGGATATGATATGATAAGATAAGTGATATATATGGTCTATTTCACTCCCTGTGTCACTCCCTACCGAGAAATAACAAGGTTATTGGACTTATTAACTAGGTCACAAGTAAGCATTGGTACAGGCTCTGGGACTGGGCAGGAAACGAGGATGGATTAGCTACAACAATGGTGGACTTCTGGTACTGGGTTGGAGTTTTGTGAGGATGGACTAGTTACAATTGTGTAGGAGTATTGTGAGGATGGACTAGTGCCATCTTTGGTGGAATTGGGCGATGATTTTTTTCAAATAGTGGTTCGCTACTCACTACTCTAGTTTTTTTAGGGGTTTTATATATTTTAGTTGGTTCTTAGTTGTTAAGGTTCTGGGTTAACTGTGAGTAGAGTCTACTAACTAACCCTTCTATTAGAATTGGTGCTTCCTCTTTGTTGTATAGTGGCAGTTGGAGTTGTTACATTTCAGGACAATGCTTTCTCGGGATTCTGGGCCCAATCTACAATATTTATTTCCTATCTAGGAAACTGAACCGATTTACTTAGCTTAGTGCATAACACGTGGTGGTCTCATGTTACCCCTAGTTGGTGCTGACTTAGAGAAAAACATAGTGGCTTTAATGAATGAATAGAACGAGGTCAAGTGGCATCAGTGGGGTCTTTTCACAAAGATCGATTCAATGGGTGGTGTACTTGGGCCATTAACCGACAGTGCACCTGAACTGACCATCACTCCAGGCATTACGAAATCGGATCTCATATCTTCTCCAGGCCTTACCTGCACACATGATTCAGTTTATTCTAGTCATTTTACCTTTCCCCTTGTAACAAAGGGCGTTACATTTCCAGGGGACGGTCTGTCGATTGTTCATGATCCACAGTTGGGCAATAAGGGAGTTTGCACATCGGATAGACTAAGAAAAACCCACAAAACTACAAACTCTACTGGTGTTCGGAGGAAGGTGTGGAAGGAAAATAGAAAGGTTAGGAAAATGGTGTTGGGTTCAGACGTGGGTTTAGAAGAGGCATATAGATTATCCCTCTCTGGCTTGGTAGGAAGATTCTCCTACACCTATTTGAGTAAAGGGCTTGTTTTGTCCTGGATTGATACACATTGGGCTCCTATTCTCGGCTATACGCCGAAAGTACTCTTTCTAACGAAGGGTTGGATGGGTTTCATCTATAGAACCCTTAAAGATGCATCGCTTCTGCTAAATACGTTATGGGTTCATGGGGGAAGCAGTCTAATGCTGAAACATTGGAGGTTTTCCTTTGACCCGATGACGAAACATTTTTAGTTATGTCACCTATGGGTACTATTGTTGGGTTTACCTATTCATATGTGGAATGAAGGAGCTCTACGAGCGATTATAGATGCATTGGGAAAGTTTATTTCATTGGATTTACAGACTTTGGAAAATTCTTCAAGGAAAATGGGTAGGATTTTAGTGAAAATGGATATTCATGGAGGGCTTCTAGAGGTGTTAGATATAGAATGGAAAGGGAGCCATTTTACTCAACGACTGGACTATCTTGGAATATCGTTCCACTGCAGTTGGTGTCGCTGCATAGGCCACCTTCATCGAGATTGTTCTGGTAAGACGTCGGAAGAAACATCAGAGGACTCACATTTACAAAGAGACCCACCCGACTATGTTACAGAAGTGGATTCTTACAGATGCGAACCATTACACTATGGTCCTGAGCCAGGATGCCAGATGGAGCCTTCGACATCTCTTACAAGTAAGTTAAAAAATCTTTGTTCTACATTATACTCATCATTATTGCTTTGGGAAAAAGACAATTTGGAAAATTCACATTGGCTACATTTATCTACTACTATAACTAAGGGACATACTAAGGGTGGTATAGCTACTAATAATCTCCTATGGCGGTTTCGTCGAGTTCACTAGACTTGACTTCCTCCCCTGCCCTAGTATCTGAGGCACTACCTTCACTTTCTCCTAGTTCTCCTACTATTCCACCTTCAAAGCCTCATAAGTCCTACTTTCCACAACTGTGTAGCTCTCGAGTTGAGGTAACAACCCCTGGCCACTCTTCACCGGAGATGTTAGATACTGTGATGGAGTTTGGGTATAGAGAATCATAGGAGGATGAGCCTACCCCCAGTGCGGTCCTTGACTCTTTGATCCCCTTCATTCCAGACAATAACACATCCATTAAATTGCCTACCTATTTGGGGAAGGCTATCATTGGTCCTTCATCGGACTCTGGGGAAAATGCCTCTCGGGCTCATATTGAGTGGAATCAGAAAGAATTTGCCTAGTCAAGAGGACTTGGCATAGAACATTCTCCTATAAAGACTCGAAGTACCCGGAAAAAATGGCGGTATTATCTTCCAAGTCAGATGACACTATCCCTTCCTCCACTGATATTGGGGCTCTTAGAGCAATGAAAGCCCCGACACAAGCTAAGTGATGTTATTACTATCCTTAAATATTAGAGGGATTGGAGGCACCCTCGAAGCAGCTTCTGTTCGACAACTTTTGGATCATTCTCGACCATAAATTATTTTTCTTCAGGAAACTTTGGTTAATGCACATAAAGCAAGAGATTTCATGCACGTGTTACGCCCCTCCTGGGTTTCGTGTGTTGTAATTTCTGTGGGTACTTCGAGGGGATTATTAGTCACTTGGGATCCCAATTTATATGAATTGGCTCCCTATCTTACTATTGGTGGTATTTTGTTAATATGTAGGTGTTATAAAGATAAGTAGGAGATAGCTCTGCTTAATATATATGGCCCGTGCATGGACCAAAAAATATTATGGTGGTCGGTGGCAGACAATGGTATTTTGGCTATTAAGAATTTGATCATAGCTGGAGATATGAATATTATATTGTCCTCGGAAGAGGTCTGGGGAGGATCCACTTGGCCTAGAACGACAAATGATTATTATAGAGATCTATTTCTGTCCAAAAAGTTGATAGATATTAAACCGACTAAATTGGTTCCTACTTGGCAGAATGGACGTTCTGGACTTGAAGCGGTAGCCATGAGAATGGATAGATGTCTAGTTTCTAAAGAGTTATTATTGGTTGTTGGCATATATAGGTTGTGGGTCGAGTTTCCATATATCTCTGATCATGCTCCTTTCTTATTACAGTTGGAGATTCCTCCCTATTACAAGGCCTATCCTTTCAAACTAAATGCCCAATGGCTAAATGAGCAAGATTATGTGGATTTAGTACATAAGACCTGGAAGGATCCAACCTTCTTATCCGAAGGTGGCAGATAAAACAAACTAGTTTGGAAATTAAAAGTTCTAAAGTCACATACAAAACTGTGGTATAAAGAAAGTATTGCCATGAACAAAGAAAAATTGATGAACCTAGAATCTGGTATAAAAGACTCGATTATCCGACTGCTCAACGATTCTTCAAATCTTGAAGAAGAAAAACTTCTCCGGTAGTTGAAACTCGAAAGAAATAATATATTAAGAGGTTTTGAAGAACAATGGAGACTCCATAGCATGGCTATATGGTTGGTTAGCAGGGATAATAATACTAAGTTTTTTCACAATTATGCTAGCCATAGTAGGATCCGAAAACATGTCTGGGAGATCACTGATGGAAATGGCATTAAAATATCAGAGAAGGGAGCCTTAAAGGAGGAAGCAGTTCTATATTTCAAAAATTTCTACAACGCCCTGGTTACCACGAATACTACTGAACAAGTCAAGATAATTGAGTTGTTCCCCCATATGTTAAATGTCGATGAATCATGTACATTGTTCAACCCTGTTACAATGGAGGAATTGAAGAATGTCCTTTTTCAATTAAAAAAAGATAAGAGCCCAGGGCCGGACGGCTGGACGACTGATTTTTTTACTTTCTTTTTTGATTTAGTTGGGAGGATCTCTTCGATATGGTGGAGGAATCGAGAAGGCTAGGCTCTGTTGTGGGAAGTCTAAATTCGACATTCCTGACTCTGATTCCGAAGGCTAATAAACCAACTACCTTTGATTATTTTTGCCCGATATCTTTGTGCAATTTGTGTTATAAAGTGATATAAAAAATCATTGCAAACCGAATCAAACCGATACTTTCCAGCTCACTATCTGCTGAACAGTTGGGTTTTTTACAAGGTAGGAGGATTCAAGATGCTATTGGCACAACTCATGAGAGTTTACACAGCGTAAAGAAGAAAAAATTAAAATCTCTGGTATTAAAACTAGACTTAATAAAGGTGTATGACTGTATTGATTGGGAACATTTAAGATTGATCCTATTAAAAGTGGGCTTTGGGATCAAGATGACAGATTGGATCATGAGCTGCGTGACTTCATCATCCTTTGCAGTTTTGATCAATGGTGAGGCTACATATTTCTTCATAAGCGGCAGGGGATTGCGACAAGGTTGTCCATTATCTCCATTGCTCTTTATCCTGGTTATGGAAGGCCTCAGTCTACTATTGAAAAACAACATTAGTGAAGGCACTCTAACAGGTATAAAAGTATCTAGTATGTATTATATTATTCATTTACTGTTTGTGGATGATGTACTAATTATGACAAGGGCTACCTTACAAGAATGGTGGGAAATCGACAAAATTATCAGTTTATTATGTAAAGCATTTGGGCTAATGGTAAATCAATCAAAGACTATTATTCATTATGAAGGCCTTTCGGATGTTGAACTTGCTCCTTTCAAGAACTTTCTTCCTTATACCTTTAGTGATCTCTCTTCCGGCTTAAGATATCTGGGATACTTTCTAAAGATTTGCGCACATAGGGTTGAAGATTGGGATTGGTTAGTTGTCAGATTAACAAAGAAGATTGGATTATGGTGCAACATGTGGCTTACTTTGGGTGGTAGATACATTTTAGTTAAAACTGTGCTGGAAGGTCAACCCGTATACTGGATGTCGATGGAAGCAATTCCACACACGGTTTTCAATAAGATCAGAAAATTGATGTTTCACTTTCTCTGGAACGATCATAAAGATACTCAACAGTACCACCTATGCATCTGGGATACACTTTCTAGACCAAAGAAAAATGGTGGTTGGGGGTTACGAAACCTTGTTCATTTTAACACGGCCTTGACAGTTAATACTCTCTAGCGGGTTCTAACGTAGGAGGACATTTGGCATAAGGTATTAAGGGATAAATATTTGTCAAACTTTACAGTTATCAATTGGTTCAGGCTGACATCACATAAACTTTGCTCTGTGTCTAGAATCTGGGCTAGTCTTGTGCGATCTGTACATGTTATAACCCAATGGCTCAGTTGGTGCCCAGGATCGGGACATCTCATTAATATTGGTAGAGATCGGATCTTAGGAATAGGTGACAAATCCTTTCTCTCAGAAGAGATTCTCTCTCAATTAAATAAAAAAAGGATCATTGTTTTGGCACAAGCCTCAGTTGCTCGGGATCCCATTACTTTCTCCGAGCCATGGATAAGCAACGAGGATTTGGGCCTATCGGGAACTCCAACATCTGAATGGGAAAGCTATTGTAATGAGCTTATTGGCACTGGTGTATCGCTCCAGGATACAAATTATACTCTAATTTGGACCGGAGGAGAGTCTACTGGAAACATAACTGTAAAAAACTTTTACTCTACCCTCATTTCTACTTAGGATTATCCGATTTGGAGTGGATGGAAGGTAAATTTATGGAAATGGAACCTCCAACTGAAGATTAAATTATTTATTTGGATGGCAACTGAAAATAGGATTCTGTCCTAGGAATTCCTACAAAAAGGAGGTTGTCAGGGACCTGGTATATGCCTTCTGTGCAAAAAACATTCTGAAGATATCAACCACCTTTTCCTTCACTGCACTTTCACTCAGACAGTATGGGCCAAAATTTCATTTTTACTAAAAAATTAAAAACCTTGGGCTGGAACTTCCTTTAATGAATGTATAGCCTCTTGGATGAAGGACAAGTATGTTTCAAAAAATCTGGCTGCTCTTACCTATTGGTTTATATGGCTTGAGAGAAACAAAGTAATATTTGTTGAGAAAGTTCCATCGGTATGGGTAGTGGTTTATAAGACACTAGGAGCGCTCAACACCCATCCACAAACACAAAAATTGATCACCATAAGAATGTATCCGATCACACAGATTGAGGATTATACTATTGTATATTTTGATGGGGCGTCCATAACAGGTGGCCTAATATGTGGAGCTCGGGGAGTCATTAAATTTCCAGAGTCGACTATATACAGATGGTACATCAACTGCGGGGAAGGAACAAACACCAAAACATAGTTGATGGGTGTATGGGTCACCCTTACACTTGCAAATCTTTGGAATATTCCAAAGTTACAGTTAATGGGGGGCTCAAAGGTGGTTATAGATTGGTTAAATCTCAAAGGTAATTTACATGCTATCGACATCGAAGGATGGAAGTGCAGAACCAAGGATTTGACTACTTTATTTCATGAAATTAGCTTTCATCATATTTTTAGGGAATTCAACAAGGAAGCAGATCGACTATCAAAACAAGCCCTCCTGAACCGAAAGGAAGATTAACTTACTTCACTTGGGAAAAAGGGACGACATGTCCACAATCTCATTTAAATCCTTTTTCATTCCACTTGCTTATGAGTCAGTTCAGGGTGTTGGATCATGGATACAAAGTCTTTTGACATATTTTTGAGGAGATGAACTTTTAATATTTAGCATTTACTATGATATAGTGTTTTTTGTAAAGATCATTTTTGGATAGTATTTGAGACACAATAGTGTCTAGATGAAGCCTATTTGGATATGTGATAGAATAGTATTAGCTGGATCGACAGAGATCAAGTTTGATCAAGAATCCTTGTATATGTAAAAAAAAACTATACTAATATAATTTTGAGTGAATTTTCTATTGGAAAAAGAGAAAGAACAAAGTTGCTTAAAGTGTTTTAGCATGAAAGTGTCACAACTAAAGGAATTAAAACTTGGGTATTTCTTTGATTTATCAACTTTAGTCATTTATTCATTTTGAGATTAAAAATGTGTGATATGTATAAATGGAAATATTTTATATTATGTTATGTATCAAAAAATTATATAATATAAAAATAAAATGAGAAGTCATTATGTGTCTTGAGAATAAGATAGAAGAATGAATGAGAAAAATCTTTGAGAGACGATTTCCTTTCACAATAGAAGAAATACACAAGATGAGATGATTTCTAAAACCAGATCTTCTTGGTATGTATAGTAGATAAATGGTAAAATTACATTTAAATAGTCTAACCAACCATTAAAGAACTTAACTAACTAATAAAGACAACATTAATATAACAATACAAATATAACAAGTGTTGCGTGGCAGCGTAGTCCCTGCCAAGTAGCTTAGATGGTAAATTTTGGAAAATGGGGTCGAATTGTAAATGACGGAAGTGTTTGGTGCAAAATGTATATCACAGAAGTGTTGTGTGCAACATGTATATCACGAAACAGGAGGGCATAAGAAATCGATAGCGCTAAGTCATGACGAATTGTAGAGTACAGAAGTTTTAGGTGCGAGTTTTATAATAGCACTAACCCGGGGGCAATAAGCGAACCAACCCGCCTATCACATAACATGGGGCATAAAATTGTGTTAGCGCTAAGGCGTGACCGCACGGAGAGATAATTGGCTAAGTGTTGAAAGGAACTACGGTCGGTTGGGCTCATGATGTGACGATATAGGACCAATCGACGAGTTCGAAAAAAGTCAGGTTCAAGTTTAAGTATATTTATTTAAATTGTATTTATATTAATGTATCTCAATAGATAATTTGTGGTCCAAATGTAGACCCTGTTCCAATATGTGGACGAATTGTAGACCACAAAAGTTTTTGGTGAAAGATGTATACAACAGAACTGTAGATGACGCAAGTTTTGGTTGTAAGATCTATAATAGTGCCAACCCGGGGGTCAGTCGAACTCCTCTAAATCATTGTTGAACACGTTTTTTGGTTGTTGATGCCAATAAGCGAACCTGTGCATTGAGTTGTCATGAGTAGAAGCATAATATATATACAATTTGACAGGTGGGGCCTTACATTTCCTCAGGAGCCCTTGTCACCCTATTTTGAAGCCCATCCGACCGTTTTTCCCCTCTACTCTCTCTTTCTTGTTACTTAGCCGTTTTTACGAAAATGTCCCAATGTGTGTGTTGGTGGACGAACCAGTTCACATTTGCGCCGGTGCTTTTGTATCGTGACTCCGACCGACCGCTAACCATTAGATGCCTAGCCACTTTTCAGATTGCGGATTCCTGGATAGGCGGGCTCTATAACCGGGGTCAAATTGTATATGAAGCAAGTGTTTGGTGCAAAATGTATATCACGGAAGTGTGGTGTGCAACATGTATATCACGTAAAGGGAGCATAAGAAATCGATAGCGTGAAGTCGCGACGAATTGTAGAGTACGAAAGTTCTGGGTGCAAGATGTATATTGCGCACTTGTAGATGACATAAGTTTTGGGTGCATGATGTATATCGTGCACTTGTAGATGACGAAAGTTTTGGGTGCAAGATTTATAATAGCGGCAACCCGGGGGTTGGTCGGACTGTCGTAATTGTTGTTGAATACATATATCACGGAACAAGGGGCATAAAAATTTGAGAACACTAAGTCGCGATCCCGCGAAGAGATAATTGGCTAAGTATTGAAAGGAATTGCGGTTGGTGGGGCTCATGATGTGACGATATAAGACCAATCAATGAGTTCGAAAAAAGTCAAGTTCAAGTTTAAATATATTTATTTAAATTGTATTTATATTAATGTATCTTAATATATTATTTGTGGGCGAAATGCAAACCATGTTCCAATATGTGGACGAATTGTAGACCATGAAAGTTTTGGGTGCAAGATGTATATGGTGGAACTGTAGATGGGGCAAGTTTTGGGTGCAAGATCTATAATAGTGCCAACCCGAAGGTCGGTTGGGCTCTCGTAAATCGCTGTTGAATACGTTTTTTGGTTGTTAATGCCAATAAGCAAACCTGTGTACTGAGTTGTAACCAGTAAAAGCAAAAGGAGTTTGAATTGAAGATGGCATGAATACCCTCTTCATGTTACACATTTTGCATTGAAATGGGGTTGAATTGTAAATGACGGAAGTGTTTGGTGCAAAATGTATATCACAGAAGTGTTGTGTGTAAAACATATATCACGGAACATGGGGCATAAAATATCGATAGCGCTAAGTCGCAACCCCATGGAGAGATAATTGGCTAAGTGTTGAAAGAAACTGCGGTCGGTGGGTCTCATGATGTGACAATATACGACCAATCAATGAGTACGAAAAAAGTCAGGTTAGGGTTTAAATATATTTATTTAAATTGTATTTATATTAATGTATCTTAATAGATTATTTGTAGGTGAAATGAAAACCATGTTCCAATATGTGGACGAATTGTAGACAACGGAAGTTTTGGGTGCAAGATGTATACGGCGGAACTGTAGATGACGCAAGTTTTGGGTGCAAGATCTATAATAACGCCAACCCGGGGGTCGATCGGGCTCCCATAAATTGTTGTCGAATACATTTTTTGGTTGTTAATGCCAATAAGCGAACCTGTGCACTGAGTTGTCACGAGTAGTAGCAGAATATATATACACTTTGATAGGCAGGGCCTTATGTCTCCTCGGGAACCCTTGTCACCCTATTTTGAAGCTCGTCCAACCGTTTTTCTGCTCTACTCTCTCTTTCTTGTTACTTAGCTATTTTTTCGAAAATGTCCCAATGCGCGCGTTGGAGGACGCACCAGTTCAAATTTGCGCTGCTGCTTTTATATCGTGACTCTGACCGACCGCTAACCATTCGATGCCTAGCCACTTTTCAGATCATGGATTCCCGGATATGCGGGCTCTATAACGGGGGTCGAATTGTATATGACACAAGTGTTTGGTGCAAAATGTATATCACGGAAGTGTGGTGTGCAACATGTATATCACGAAACAAGGGGCATAAGAAATCGATAGCGTGAAGTCGCGACAAATTGTAGAGTACAAAAGTTCTGGGTGCAAGTTGTATATCGCGCACTTGTAGATGACGAAAGTTTTGGGTGCAAGATTTATAATAGCGCCAACCCAGGGTTGGTCAGACTCTCGTAAATTGTTGTTGAATACGTATATCATAGAACATGGGGGCATAAAAATTTGATAGCGTTAAGTCGCTATCCCGCAGAGAGATAATTGGTTAAGTGTTGAAAGGAACTGCGGTTGGTCGGGCTCATGATGCGACGATATAGGACCAATCAATGAGTTCGAAAAAAGTCAGGTTCAAGTTTAAATATATTTATTTAAATTGTATTTATATTAATGTATCTTAATAGATTATTTGTGGTCGAAATGCAAACCATGTTTCATTATGTGGACAAATTGTAGACCACGAAAATTTTGGGTGCAAGATGTATAGGGAAGAGCTGTAGATGGTGCAAGTTTTGGGTGCAAGATGTATAGGGAGGAACTGTAGATGGTGCAAGTTTTGGGTACAAGATCTATAATAGCGCCAACCTGGGGGTCAGTTGGGCTCCTGTAAATCGCTGTTGAATAGGTTTTTTGGTTGTGAATGCCAATAAGCGAACCTGTGCACTGAGTTGTCACTAGTAAAAGCATAATGAATTTGAATTGAATATGGCATGAATACCCTCTTCGTGTTACACATTTTGAATTGAAATGTTTCGATATATACAATTTGACAGGCGGGGCCTTACGTCTCCTCAGGAACCCTTGTCACCCTATTTTGAAGCCCGTCCAACCGCTTTCCACAGTTGAAACATACAGAAAAGATCTTGTTAGGAAATGGATTATCAATTGCAAAGTTGAATATATCGGGCGTTCTTTTCCCTCTTCTATACTCAACGAAATTCCTGTTTGTTTTTCCATTCTACTATCTCTTTCTCGTTACTTAGTCGTTTTTCCAAAAATGTCTCAATGCGCGTTGGTGGACACACCCATTCACATTTGTGCTCATGCTTTTATACCATGACTCCAACCGGCCGCTAGCCATTTGATGCCTAGCCACTTTTCAAATCACGGATTCCCTGGTAGGTGGGTTCTATAACCGGGGCCAAATTGTAAATGACGCAAGTGTTTGGTGAAAAATTTATATCATGGAAGTGTTGTGTGCAACATGTATATCACAGAACAGGGGGGGCATAAGAAATCGATAGCACTAAGTCGCACAAAGTTGTGCATTGAGTTGTCACTAGTGAACGCATAATGAATTTGAATTGAGGATGGCAGGAACACCATCTTCGTGTTACACATTTTGCACTGAAATGTTCTGATATATACAATTTGACAGTCGGGGCCTTATGTGTCCTCGAAAATCCTTGCCACCCTATTTTGAAGCCTGTCCGATCGCTTTCCACGGGCATTTTTGTGCTCGCCACCTTTGCACTTCTTTCCAAGTATATGCAATAAGTATACAACTTCTCCAGAAATATGCAGAAAAGATCTTCTGAGCAAATGGGATATCTATCACAGATGTGAATATATTTACCCTTGTTTTAGGTCTTCTATACTTTTATCTTTTATCACATAATTGTTGGGTGCAATATGTATATGACGAAAGTGTTGGGCGCAAGATGTATATAACGGAACACACATGATAAGAATGCGATAACGTTAAGTTTGGACGCCACGGTCAGATATTTGTCCAAGTGTTGAAAGGGACGATAGTTGGTCGAGTTCCTGATGTGAAGATATAGATGGAAATGAGGATTTGACAGTCAGCTAACCGATCAACCTGCGGACAATCCAGGAGCACGAGAAAGTCAAGTTCAAGTTTAAAGAGATTTTGTTTATGTTTATTTAAAATGTATCTTACTAGATTATTTGTGGTACAAATGTAAACCATGTTCAAATTTGAATGGTGTTTTGTAATTTTATATCGTGAATTTGACCAACCGCTAGCCATTCGATGCCTAGCCACTATTCAGATTGCGGATTCCTGGGTAGGAGGGCTCTATAACTGGGGTCGAATTGTAAATGACGCAAGTGTTTGGTGCAAAATTTATATCATGAAAGTGTTGTGTGCAACACATATATCACGGAACATGGGGGCATAAGAAATCGATAGCGCTAATTCGCGACGAATTGTAGAGTACATAAGTTTAGGGTGTAGGATGTGTATCACGCACTTGTAGATGACGAAAGTTTTAGGTGCAAGATTTATAATAGCGCGAACCCAGGGGTCAGTCGGACTCCCGTAAATCGTTGTTTTATACGTATATCAAGAAACATGGGGCACCCAACGCAAGGGTCGATCGGGCTCCCGTAAATCACTGTTGAATACGTTATTTGCTTGTTAATGCGAATAAGCAAAGCTGTGCACTGAGTTGTCACTAGTGAAAGCAGAATGAATTTGAATTGACGATGGCAGGAACACCTTCTTTGTGTTACACATTTTGCATTGAAATGTTCCAATATATACAATTTGATAGTCAGGGCCTTACGTCTCGTCGGGAACCCTTGCCACCCTATTTTGAAGCCTGTCTGACCGCTTTCCACGGGTATTTCCGTGCCCACCACCTTCACACTCCTTTCCAAGTATATGCAATAAGTATATAACTTCTTCATAAACATGCAGAAAAGATGTTGCGAGCAAATGGGATATCTATCACAGATGTCAATATATTACCATCTTCTATACTTATCTTTTATCACGGAATTGTTGGGTGCAAAATGTATATGACGGAAGTGTTGGGTGCAAGATGTATATAACAGAATAAGCGGGATAAGAATGTGATAATGCTAAGTTGGGACGTCGCGGTGAGATATTTGGCCAAGTGTTGAAAGGGAAGGTCGTCGGTCGGGTTCCT
>JZKD02S1962724.1:0-18854 GCA_000966675.3 Picea glauca
TTCTTATCAACCATGAAAAAAAAATAATGAGTCATATTTACATCAAACAATATTGGGTCCATTACCCAAACCTTTGTGCTACGGGGCTTTCTTCAAGGGTTGACATCAATGACAATGAACCTTAATCAACAGAGAGGAAACTCTTCAAGGGCATTAAATCAAACATTGGAGTCTGATTTAGGGAGTGTCAAAGTCCACTATCATGAAAGTTATCTGGGACCCCCCTCTAACATAGGGGATAAACACAAGGTCGCATACAGAAAGGTAGTGGAGATAACCCCTCCAAAGCTGGACCAATCATAGTGGAGAACACATATAGAGGGCTTGTCTTGGGATTCTGTCGATTGAATTTTCCACGGAGCTTCGTGGGTCTCGAATCCATTCTAGGTCCTCAATTTTCTTTCGAACAACTTTATTTCGATACCCTTGACAAGTTTTGGGCTCGATACCCTACTCATTGTGTTCTACCTGAATTTCGACTATACCCACCTGGTGACTATTCGCGTGTTGGCAACCTAGTTGCCTATCTTTTGTAGAGACATACATAGGTGAATGTGGGGGTATACCATGGTACCTAGGAAAAACATAGGGCCATGCTTTGTAGAGTATACCTAGAGGGTGCTTCCATGTTCGAGTTTCACTTGCACTGGTAAGTTTCTCTAGTGTTGGTTGTTGTAACTATTCTTCCAACTAGTTTAGTGTTTGCTTATTTTATCTTGGAGGGATATTTTTAGTGTGTGTTGTTTTTTGAATGAATAGAAATCCCTAGTGTGTCTTTGATATTCTCACACAATGGAGGATCATGATCTCTACCGGTCACAAAGGATTATGGGCCTATCACCGGTTACACTGGATCCACCTCCGCCACCACTAAGGCGAAAGCTAGACCAACAAGGGTCTTTTGAAGAAACCGGGTCATAGGAAACTGTACTGAAACAACATCTGGGGGAAACGACCATTTTAGACCTTGGAGATAAATATCTTGGTCCATACAAAACCCACACCACTGATCTTTCAACACCCATGATTGTATATACTCACCCTTACGAGTGCCAGACAGTGTCGCACGCAACAATGGAAAAAAATACTACCACTTCTTCTCGGAATTCTTCAATTCCCACTACGGTTGTCACCACAGGGGATTTTCCACCTCCTAACCCATTGTCACCATTATGAGCCACCATGGTATCGACTGCCTCTACCTTGAACAGTGGTCCAATCTTGTCTATGGTGGCAGCCACTGCCCCCTTCACACCGAGTGTGACAAGCCCTCCRTTSTCATACGGGATGCCTAGCTCARGTACATGTCCTGTACTTTCCTATTCCACTTTATAGACTTTAGGTCTGGGGGTAGGGAGMTCTAACTCTCCTCTACAAGGACACATGTGGGGCACTTCATCTCCTTTTAATGATTTCCCTTATGGAGGAGGTCATATACCTCCTTTGTCCCCTTCCCTCGGTGGCACCCACCAACAATCCGTTGGGCCACCCACACACCATAGTTTATTTGGAGCAGGGAGTCAAGGGCCACCTGCTCATAATATGTCGATAGGTTCGACACCATTTTCTTTGTTTGGTGCATTTGGTAACAACTCTTTCTCATCAGTTAATTTCCCGACTGGGGGCAACCCTAGTTATGGACAACCTATTTCTATGCGGGGTACTATTCTTGCACAGGGGTCAAATCCAAGAACTTCTTCTGCATCATGACCTTGGAATTATTGGCAAGGGTCAGTTCCCTCATCAAGAATGTTGATCTAGGGAAATTATTTTCACAACCAATGGAACCACAGACAAGGTACTATGCCTATGCCCATGGGATCAGCATGGGGAAACCCTTCCCAAAGTCCTCTGAATGTAATGCATGCCCAACCATCTACGTCCTATTTTGGGAATCAACCGATGATGTCTCCTCACACGCAGAATCTGTACATTGGTCTTGGCCATGGTTTTTACCAAAACCCAGACCAACAACTAGACATTTCTTACTAACCTGGTGCCATTCAAACCCCAGATCCCTTTTTCCATGGTTATCACCAACAACCCAAAATACCTTTCCTAGCAACCTTGCATTTTCTAGACTTGACAAGGTTGTTGAATGACCCTATTTGTCACAATACACATTGGCCCCCTATGCCAATGAAGTTTCCTTCGGACATCCCAAAGTTTGAGGCCAAGCCTAATGAAGATCCGGGAGATCATGTGACCACCTTCCATCTTTGGTGCTCATCTAACTCGTTGAAAAATGATTCCGTACAGTTGCGATTGTTTCAACTTACTCTCATTGGGAGTGCCATGAAATGGTACATTGAGCTCGATCACTCAAGATACTCTTCCTTCAGATAATTGGCAATGGCTTTCCTAAACCATTTCCAATTACCTGTAAGATACGACGCTAGAACAAAATTGTTGGCCAATCTTGCACAAAAAAAAGCAGACCATATCTATGATCACATCTAAGAATGGAGACACTGGAAAAGTTTAATTATATGAGATCTTTCCAGATGCACCACACTCAATACTTGATAAAACCAAACAGAGAGATGGACCACATGCCAATGGTATTGTTGGTTTAGCACAAACAAAGACCGTTGAGCAACTGATGAAGCAATTGTAACAATTGTCTATACAACACACAATAGCCATCCAAAATATTGTTTTGGCTGCCCCCCCTACCCAAACATCATATGTACACACAGCGAAATTGAAAAATCCAAAGGCCACCCAACAGCCTGAAGGAAAGAAAAAACAACGAAAGAAGGGTAAGGGGGATAAGAAACCCACTAGTAATGTTGGCAAGGGAAACACTGAGAAATGAAAGGTGAGGTATCTATACAACCTATGCATGGAATACCACCCGACCCACCAATGTCCTCGGCTTGCAGAGGCCCAAAATTTTGTGACACAGCAATATCTTGTCGTGTTAACCAGTCCATTTCAACATGGGAAAAACCTAACCCAAGCCTCTACAAGTGCAGAAGGGGGTAGTAAAGGACCCTCTTTGTCTTTGAACAATCCCGCATCTATGAATGTGTATATGATGAAGGGTGATGCTTTTTTATCGACTAGAGCGGATGACTATAGTAAACCAAGCACTTCTAAGAAGGGCAAGAAGATGAACTCCCATCTCTTCCTCTCCAGATCGATAAGACTTTGGGTGAAACAATGACACGCATCCCAAAAGGTGTGTCCAAGAAAGCTTCTCACAACCCTAATGAAAGGGTTGCCCAGAACTATTTTGTGGCGGAGGATTTGTCTCAAACCCCTTGTGCGATGTCCGCTTTGGAGGTCCTCCAAAGATGCCCTTCCCAGAAGAAGGCTTTGTTAGTCGCTTTAGGATCTACTGAGACTTGTAATCTAGGTACAATCATGCTGGATACAACTGACTTAAAACCTCGTATTCCTTACCATGTATCATTTCAGATAGTAGTGGCTCAACCCACAAAAAATTTTACTCGGAACATTTTCTACACGATGGTTGATGAGGGTGCCTTGACATGCATTATGTCATTGGCATGTTGGAAGGCCATTGGCCAGCCCATTTTGTCTCCATCACCTACTCTTCTCACTTCTTTTGATGGTCATTCATTTCGACCACATGGTATCATTCCCTCTTTACCCATGCATTTAGGAGGGAAGACTGTGTGTGTCGAGGTATAAGTAGTCGACGCATCCCTTGACTACAATATTTTGTTAGGGAGAAGTTGGACTTATGCCATGCAAGAAGTGGTTGCTACAATTTTTCAGGTCTTGTTGTTTTCACATGAGGACTGGATTGTGACCATTAATCAATTGTCTTTAGCCAGACCTGACCCTTCACTGGGGGAATCCGCGGTCCTGATGATTGATAATCCCCAACTGGGCATAGTTAACGTAGGGGTTGGTTTGTGCCCATATTTGATGGGTACCTTTGATTACCCAACCCCTCAAGGCTCAATGAGCAGTGTCGTGATGCAGCCCTAGCCAATGAGGCTCACAAACATAAATTCAAGTGTCATTATGGTCAGTCTGTTCATCCTCAGGTTTTCTATGAAGGAAACCTTGTCCTAGTCTATGACCAAGATAAGGACCCCCTCGAGGCAGGAAAATTCAAACCCATGTGGTTAGGACCCTTCATTATAAAAGAGGTTCTAAAAAATGGATCTTATCGTCTAGTTGACTTTGAGGGAAATTCTTTGGTGGAGACTAGAAATGGGCTCTACCTCAAGAAGTATTTCTCATAGGTAGGTCACCTTGGGTAACTTTTTGTACCATATGTATAGTCTTTGTACTATTAATTTCTAGTTTCTTTTAGTATTATGGACGTGTCATTTTTTATGTTATCTTTTGTCATTGTGGCAGATGTTTGGTGAATCAGAGGTGTTCATTGGGTATGCAGACGATGCTAGCCAGAACACTCAGAGGCTTGCCTCCATAGCTTCGGTAATTTTTACACCTCGAGGCCAGTTATTATCTTTCGTAGGTATATTCTTAGGTGACACCACAAACAATGTCACCGAGTATAGTGCAGTTATTGAGTTGCTTCGTGATGCCCTGTCATTTGGTATCTCTCATCTCCAAATCTATTTAGATTCTCAACTGGTTGTGTTTCAGTTAAATAGAGTCTACCGTGTTCATGATATGACTTTACACCGATGATTCCTTAGGGTACATCTCTTAGAACAAAGCTTTGATTATATTAAATATTTTCATGTTCCTAGGAGATTAAACCAAGTTACAGATACTCTAGCTAATCAAATTTTAGACTGGCATCTTGCACACATATAAAAATACATACACATAAACATGTAAATACATTTTTAAAGGTAAATATGATCCATAAGACAAAAAAAGACATAAAAATCCATATATAATATCATAATCATCAGAGTACATAGGTGGATATGAGCGCCTCAAAAAATATATACAAGTAGTGCTCTCGGCACGTAAAAAGTCTAGACTAACTAAGGTCAGGGCCCGTGGGCCCTGTTGTAATGATCAACAGTGTTTTCCAAATGCCAAAATAGTCGAACCCATGTCCATGGTGCCCATACTACATGAGGCTGCATATATTGTGGAAAATCCTCAATCTCTACCATAGGGACTATGCGGGTGAGTGAGGTAAAGTTTCGCTCAACTCATCTCAAAACCCTCTCAGCCTCACCGGTTGGAAGCTCTCCTGTTGTTACTGGTCCCTCTATGGCGGAAGGTGCTACCCTTGGCCAAGGATGACGCTTGTTCCTCGCATAATCCATAGGTCGCACTAGTCCCACATCTGTACATAATAGACACATATCTGTCAAATACTCTGGTATAAAAAAAAAACGATATATACAAAAAACACCATAAAAATTATATATGTTTCAAATAAAATGATGCAAACTTACCCATCTCTCCTCGCTCCTCAACAAGAGGTTCCAGTATCTCAAGGTCTCTCAATAAATCAATCCCAGCATAAGGGTAATCCTCTATGACTAGGATCTATCATGACAACCAAGAAAATAATTCATCATCAAAGGACTCATTGGTCCTTCCACCACCTTGTCATGGCAGTAACACTACCCATCTACAAACCGTAGGAAGAGAGGCCTAATGTCCTCATACCACCACTCGAGGACTGAAACTAGGAACTCTTTCAAAGAATAAAGAGCATAGAATTGTCTCAAACCTGAAGTTCCTCTGCGTCTGCAACCGACAATCTGTCAACTGCCTCTTCATACAATCCAGCAGTGTAGTGCTCCAGTCAAATATTTGTGCATTTAAGCACTGGACTACACAGTTCATCTGTGCACAAGATGCCTGATGTAACGCCACAGAATCAGTGATCCACCCAATAAGAAACACAATCACCTGCAGTGGTAAATCAATGATCTTGCTTATTGGTACCTGAGAGCTCGATCGGTTTGTACCAGCCTCACAATAAAGTCCTATCAATTCCGATATGTTATGAGGCCCCGAAGGAAATTTCAGGAAATTGAATAGTTCCCCTCTCCTGGAGAGGTTAGTCAAAAAGTATATATCCTCTGTAGTAGGCACCAGTTACTGCCCCTCTAACATAAAGGCCTCTGCGTCGGGATGCCAATAATCAACCAAGGCATTTAGTAGCCTAGGTTGTGCTCGCATAAAATGAGATAGGAAGAATTTTGGCAACCCACATTGCATTAAGGAAACAATAACATTGGGGTCTTCCCCAACCAATGCATTAATATCCTCATGCTCTCTTTCCATGCAGTGAACATACATCCTACAAAAAACCAAGTTCAGGAGGGTTAACCCTTTATTTTTTATTTTTTATTTTTTCCATTAAATAAAGGGTCCACATAGGCTGTACTGATGACAGTCACATGTACATGCGTGCAGTTTTTCCTCTGCCCGAGTGTACATGTGGCCTGTCATAAGACAACCCACATGGACCTAGGGCCGACCTTTTGAGGGTTGGTGGCCCCCCAAAAATTGAAACTAAAAGAATAAATAAATATTTAAATTGCAAGATGAGAGAGTTTATACTTACTTGATCCAAGCAGATGGTTGTTTCATCCACCGAAGCTCCCAGAATCAATTCTTTTCATAAAGGGGCAGTTTTGGATTTTAGTCAATTTCTGAATTAACAATGGTGATAATGAGCTGCCAACTTCTATTTATAGAGTTTTTTGGCCCTTTTTGTCAATTTTTGGACCCTTTTGTCATTTTTTTTAAACTGAAAATCACTTAAGATGGTTCAGGAGTTTTCTTTGGATGATCAAGGGAGGTATTCCTTTGGGTATTTGGAATTTTTTTTGAGATTTGGGCATTTGGATGGTCCTTTGGTAAAAAGCCATTTTTTTTCCCAGATCGTTGCATTTAAGTCAGGATTCCACCCACACTTTCTGCATCTTGTTGTATTTTCCGCTTTGCCATAGGATTGATCCCAACGAGTTGAGACATGAAACCCTCATTACTGCTTTAGAAGTGTCGTAATTTGGTGGTAGAGCCTACCATAACATGGATTCCCTAGTAGATCTTGGTTGCATGACGGTGTCCATGCTGTCACTAATGACTATAGGCTCAAGAGTCCTCCATAGTTTTTCCCTGATTACAAGTGTTTGCACCCAATTCATCACTTGGTGAGCAAATAAAGGGTGCTTACATGCCTAGTTGGGTCTTGCTGAGCATGACAGCTGTAGAGGAAAGGGTTAGAAAAGGAACAACAAAACTACAAGCAAGAATTAAATTAAAACAAACTAAAACTATGAGCATATGGATAAAGAAATAAAAACACAAAAAGACCAATATCACCAATGTTTTCTAGGCTGATCAATTGATGAAATCAAAGCACAATGAAGAAAGGGAACTATGAGTCCCTTCTTTCTCCAATGGAAGGCTCTTGAGACCCTCACAAACTTGCTCTCCTTACAATAAGAAAATGAAAATGATGGTGAAATAACTCCTAGCACATCCACTCAATGTAGAGGTGGATAGCTCAATGAAATGATGCTAATGTGTTATTGTCAAGGAGTGAGTCCTTAAAACAATCTAAGCAGCATAACATTCCATGAAATTCCTTGAGAAAATGATGTTTCTTCATGGCTTTTTATAGCATAGCATTGGGTGATTATGTAACTCCTTTGAGGTGTGAAAAGGGGCTCTTTAGGGCTCAATTAGGTCTTTGACCAGCCTACCATGCAGATTTATCTCAGATTTGATGGTCAAATCAGGTTGGGAGCTGGTCCATAAGTGGTTGGGAGGCTGACCAATTCAATAAATGCATCGTTTAGCAGGTGCACGGGTTTTTTTGCTAACAGTTGCGCATCATGTGTGCATGCGCGCATTGTACATTCCTGTTCCACGCATATGCGCACGCACCCATCTTCTGTAAAGCGCCCTTCAATTTTTGGTTACTTTGTATAGTTTTTGACCCTTTTGCAATGTTGTGAAATTAATTTAGTGCCATGAATGACTTCATTCTTGTTTAACGATGCTGAGTTCTTGTCGCCATGTGCGGACGAAATTTCAGTGATAACAGATGCCCCCTGATGGATGAGGTTAGGAGCATACGTATAGCCGAAATCCATCAATGTTTCTTTTACTGAGAATGGTGTTGTAAGAGAGAGCAATAGTGAGACCGTGTAGAGCAATCCTTTGGAGAAGAAAGGAACCGGTAGAACCTGACCTGCCATAAGGTGCGTAACAATATACAACTGTGTACAAACGAGGTGGGCATGCCCCATGCTCGTGTTATGTAACTCTGACAAAAGATGATGGAAGTGTTGGTTTAGATAACTGCAGCGCCCTCGGGGGCGGTAATAAAATAAAGGCAGAAGACAATTCTGCAAAGGAGTATACTCTGAAAAATAGGTAATGATCGTGGTAATAAGAAGCGACGATGATGTGGGCATTGATGGTCCTACCAAGTTTAGAGGTCTTCAACAAATGATAAAAATAACTGCAATAGTCGCAAAGTAAGACCCACCATAACATGAGAAAGTGTTGGCGTCGAATGTTATGGGGGCCAACGACAGCAGGGAGCAGTGGTGTGTCACCATGTGCCATTCGAGATCTCTCATTAAATGGAGAATGAGAATCAAGATACTGTCACCCTTCTGGAAAAAGTGTGTTGCTGTCGACAAAAGGAGGATGCGACTCCCAGAAGCAAAGGGCTTCATAGAATCTATTGAGGTGAGGAAGTGGCAGAGGTACATGGATGAAGTCAAAAAGTGGGGAGACTCCAGACTGCCCTTGGTTGGAGGGTGTGTGATATAATGAGTGGTCGCAACTGTGTGACAAGGTTGAGTGTCATGGGGATGCCCAGACCGAGGATAAGTTGTGCCAGAGGCGGGACAAGGTGAACAAATTCATAGGGTAGAGGCAAGTGACTTGTGAAGTACTCTGAATATATGGACGATGCCGGTAAGGGTAAATGAGAAGTAATTCTCCAACCAAGGGTGACATGGGTTGCGTGTGGCCAAAAAGGAAGCAAGTCACCAACGGTGATGACAAAAGAAAAATGTAATCACTGAAAAAAAAGGGGTTTGTACAATAAATAATGAATAATTTTGGGAAAAAGGTACAAATATAGAAATAGGTGCCCCAGTGTGAAAGGAGTGCCCCAGGGAGGGAAGAAATTTCTTGGGAAATAGATGAAGGGTGGGGGCCCCATGGGGGAGTTTCTGTATGAGGTAGGTGAAATGAAGATAGGTTCGCAGATGGGCAAACTGATGGTGGATGCAATGGAGGGTTCATGATCCTGCGGAGGTGCAGGTAAAAAGAATAGAACCATAAAGAGATGAGCTGGGAGTCCATATGGGAAGCTAGCAAAATGAGGAGAAGGAGTATGTGGTTGATTCATGACATGATGAAAGACTATCAGGACTCCCATCCCTAAAGGGTAATGAAGAACAACATGAGCGTCAAAAAGTGCCAAAAGGTGCTATGAATGGGAAAACTCATGTGGGTGAGAATGCTACCGGGTTACAGTACCGATGATGCAAATGGAGGTGTTGGTACTACAGAGCCGGGAATGAGGATCCTAAGGCCAATATCAGCGGGTGTGATTGGAAATGTAAATGCAAGATGACGAGAGAGACTACATGCCAGTGCTGAATATATACTTGAAGGGACGATGTAGATGACCGATGAGAAAGTACCTGCGCACATAACAACCAAAGACCCAAAGTGAACAATACCTGAAGAGAATCAAAGATATGAGCATGTTTTTTTTTTTTTGACAAATGGGATAATGCACGTGCGTACCTGACCATGATATGAAAAAAGGTGCCCTGGGGGCTCAGGATGAAAAGTGACCCAGGGACAACTATGATGTAGGTGGCGGGACGTTGATCCCGTGGCTGAAGACTGTTTGAAAAATGGACACCTTGGTCTCCCAGAATGGTGAGTGGAAGTTTGGCAAAAAGGCCTATATATAGTTGTAGGGCCCACATTGCCACCTCATTTGTACCTGCTGCAATAATGACTGGACGAGCAGATTTCAGAGGAGATTTGGAGATTCAGGGAGGACGAGGTAGTCGATCGACGTTCAATGAGTTTCAGGTTAGTGGTCTGAACATATTGCATAGAAATAGGTTTTCAATTTTTGGGCAGGGTAGGTACGGGGGGCCGTACAGGGGGTTTGAGGGGATTTTTTATAGGATGTGGGCCCACATGCACGGGCGATTCAATGGAAGGCGCGCATACATGCACACCTGTTCACTGAATATGAGTGCATGGGTGCGCAGGTAGGGTAATTTAAGGTGCGCCCGAAGGGCGCGCCTATGTTGTGAACAAGCGCGCATTAGTGTGCGCCTGTGGGTTTGACAGGCACGCACTAGAGCACACCTGTATGGTGGACAGGTGCACTCATGAGTGCACCTGTGAGGAAAACAGGTGTGCATTAGTGTGCCGCTATGCAGTGGACAGGCACGCATACGTGCGCGCCTATGTAGTGAGCAGGCACGCATGTGTGTGTGCCTGTGGGTGATAAAACCGCGCCTAGGAGGCAAGGTTGAAGGGTAAAAAATGAGTCTTTTTGATGCATTTGATGGTTGCACAAGATGATATAGGACTCTGTGTTGTGTGCAGGTGGCTTAGCAGTGACTATGGTTGTTCGATGGCATGAGCGAGACTGGTCGCAGTTGCGAGATGCTGTGGCCAATGCAGGGCCTGAGGTGCGAGTGACTTTAGCAACCTGTGGGTTGCTAAAGTTCTTTGAGTGCCCATTGATATGGGAACAGGAGTACTTACTACAGTTCCTGCTCCAGATGTGGAGTTCGGAGCTGCACTGCTTCCTCGTGCGAGGAGAGCAGATCCCCTTCATTGTGGTGGAGGATGTATATTTTTTGACTGGGCTCCCCTTCCGAGGAATGCCTTTGCCGGTAGAGCCTGTGCTACCGAGGGATACACCCCTTGCTACGATCTCCGAGCAATATTGCTCAGGCGAGAACATCATGTCTGGGACGGTAGTGAGCGTGAGCGCTATAGAATCCCTGGCGCATCGTTGCATAGCAGCGATGATTGTTCGTGTGTATGGGTCACTGGCGACCCAACAGATTAGTGGTGACCAACTACTGGTGCTGGAGAGGGTGGTGGGGGGCCATGAGTGGTTCGCATGGGGTCTTACATTGCATGCGTGGATGATTGCACAGTTGGACCATTGTCGGTCCATAGGTACAGGAGAGTTCACGTTTGGCTCGATCCTGGCAGCCTGATTCTTGGAGAGGGTGCCGATGCTGTGCCCGAGGGTTCTACTAGAGGTGCCAGGGGCACGAGAGCTACGCTTGAGGTGGTGGTCTGCAGTTTTGGTTCGCCACGATGGTGGCAAAGGTGGGCATTATTTTTCGACACAGGCAGCGCAGATATGGCGGCAGATGCCGCAGGTGATACTACGGTACCCCTATGCTGGGGTTGACTTTCGGGGAGACCCAGACATGGTGCTACCTCCTGGGGAGGCTTTTGACCATCGAGGTATGTTGAGTATTGTGTATGGTTTTGATTTATGTTATCGTTTGAGATATCAGTTCATATGTATATGATATAGATGCTCATACGAGATTTTGTTTGTTTGTTTGTTGCATGTGCAGATGTGGCACCTCGCGGGCGTGAGGTGGAGTTGCAGAGAGTTTTGGTTCAGCGAGAGCCGGAGAGACTGCTATGTGGAGAGAGACGTCGGTGGGATGAGGCCACAGGGCGACCAGCAAAGCCTGAGAGGGCGGTGAGGCAGCGCCAGTTCGATGACCCTGGTGTGGAGCCATCACACGCTCCTTCGGCGACGGCCGGAGTTGATTTTGATGATATACGTCGTCGTCTAGAGACGGTGTTACAGGACGTGCCTGAGGGCATGTGGATATGCATCCAGGATGAGGGATTCCTAGAGCAGTGTATAGGAGTACTGCCACCATGGCGGTCTATAGTGCGATGAGCAGCTGTGCTTTCTGCCATGACTAGTGGATGCCTGCCGCTGGGGCAGGAGGGTCCTATGGGTGTTCCACCACCACCGCCTGGGGCAGGTGGGGGTGGGCCACCACCTCCTCCTGAGGGAGGATCAGGTGGGGGTGCGATAGAGGCGCCCTAATGTATGATGTATACCTTTTTTGATTGTATATAGGCTGGTGAGCCGATTTTTTGTACCGAGGTGTGGCACTGGCCTGCGGGCATATGTATTTTTGTATGTAAACATTTGAATGGCCTGATGGGCCGATATATATAGATGAGTATACATATTTTGAGATCCCGATGTTGTCTACATGTGTGTTTTTTTTTATGATGATGATGTTTATTCTATGTATATGCTGTGACGGGATGTATGAAATGTTTTATGTATGTGTAGCTTGATGTGATATATGCCAATCTAATACTGTGTTATCTATTTCATCTGTTGTTTGATTCAATTGTCTTGGAATATGTGTAAATGTAATGGAATCAAAATGTCGAGATAATAATCTAACTTGCAGGTATTTACGAAAGAGGCACGGATCGCGTACGCGGTAAACATTGTTGAGCTAGAAAACGACTAGCTGAAAGTCGAGGAAAACGCTAAGGTGGCGAATATGATGACGCTGGGCGTCGGCTAGGAGTCCAATGACCACAGTGTATTTGGCTTGCTTGTTGTTTTTTGGTCCCAAACATATGTCGTTTGAATGTAGCATTTCATGTGAGGGTGTGTAGAGAGCCCAAGCAGCTGAAGCAAGATTTTGTGTCCAACGACTGGTGCCGTCGGCATAACCAATGTGGTAAGATGGTGGAGGAAGCATCTGTCAACAACACAAAGGATAGTTTAGATGAGAGGCTAGGAGAAAAAAGATTAAAAAACGCTAGAAAAGAAAATAACTTAAAGTAGCATGACTACGTTTAAGCATAAAATTTCTTGAGATACAACCCATTGACGGGTTCTTTGAGGGAGAGGCCTTCGGGGGAGGCCAGGATGTATGAACCTTTGGTGAGGAAATGTTGGATAATGTAAGGGCCATGCCAAAGTGATTCGAACTTTCCATGGCCAAAGGTATCATGGGCGATATCATAGTCCAGGATGAGGTCGCCTTCGCGAAATGATCGAAGGTTGACATGGCGATCAAAGGTAGCCTTGGATCATTTTTTAGCTGCCTCGTTGTTCTGTAAGGAATATTGACGGTCTTCATCCAGAGACTCCAAGGTCAACAAGCGCTAGTCCATTGGAGCAGTGTCAGGTAAAATCTCAATTGCAGTGCGTAGGGTGGGAATTTCGCACTCGATGGGAAGAGTTGCCTTGACCCCATGGACTAAATGAAATGGCATGAAACCTGTAGCAGTATTTACTGTTGTTCGATAAGCCCATAGTGTGGAAAATAACATATGATGCCAATTGGTTTTATGTTTATTAACTGTGCACTGTAACATGGTCTTGAGGACTTTGTTCACTGCCTCGACTTGTCCGTTTGACTGAGGGTAATATGGTGAGGTAAACTCGTGAGAGAAGCCTAACCAAGATGAAAGTTTGACAAATATCTCATTCTAGAAGTGTTTCCTATGGTTGGAAACAAGCTAGAGTGGTACGCCAAAACGAGAGATGACGTGGTTAAAGAAAAAATGCACTGCAGTGTCAGCGGTGTTGTTGAAAGTGGGCATAGCTTCGGCCCATTTGGTGAAGTAATCAACGGCGACAACAATGTATTTGTGGCCATTGATGGAGGGGGGATTACAAGTCATAAAGTTGATGCCCCATTTACAAAAGGGGCCTTCAGTAATGACAGGGTGAAGCAGAGCGGGGGGAGCGCGGGCTTTGTTGGCATAGAGCTGACATTGCTCACATCTTTTCATGGCATGAATGCAATTGTGAAACAAGGTAGGCCAAAAGTAACCAGCTCAGATAATCTTCTGAGCCGTGGATATACCCGAAAGATGGCCCCCGCATGCGCCACTGTGGTAGTCGTTTAAGACTCTGTCGGCTTTGTCAATAGTTAGGCAGTGACGAAGGATGGTGTCGACGCCCCTCCGGTATAGGATGTCTCTGATGAGGAGATAGCAGGGGGCCTGATGGTGTATGTGTCGACAATCATCTCATGATAAGTGGTTACCGAACTTTTGAGTTCATAGGTAGACGAGAAGGTTTCCATACCAAGGATCATCGGAAGCGATGTAAAAGAGATGTTCGTCAAGAAAGTCAGTGTTGACGGGGGCACTAGGTGTGTCAAAGGGGAGGGCCGTGACAAGTTCGGTGAGAACAAGGGCCTTCTTACTCTTAGGGGTTGAAAAATCGAGGTCGTACTCTTGAAGGATAATGATCCAACGAGCGAATTTGTCGTTAACTTGACGACGGCTAAGGAAATACTGCATAGGGTTGGAGTCTACGACGACCTTAGTGGTGCGAAGAAGAATGTAATGGCGCAGTTTCTGGACTACGAGGACAACTGAAAGAGCAAGTTTCTCTTCATGTTTGTACTTCAAGGGTGGTCCTGAGAGGTTCTTACTAATGTAGTAAATGACATGTTCATGATTGTCATCTCTGAGATGGACAAGGACGCCGGCTATTGATACAGCTGATGCTGATACGTAGAGGATGTAGTTGTGATTATAGTTAGGCACACTAATCAAAGGTGCATTTGAAAGCGTTGTTTTAAGATCGTCAAATGACTGTTGGGAATAGTCATCCCAATGGAAAGGGATGTCATGACATAATAAGTGAAGGAAACCATGTGCGTGTATGGCGTAATCAGGAACAAAGCATCTAAGAAAGTTATCTTTGCCCTGTAGACTCTGAAGTTGCCGCAAATTCTGAGGAGGTGGAATTTCGGTGATGGATTTGACTTTGAGGGGGTCTACGGTAATACCGTTTTGGGAAACGATAAAACCGAGGAGGTGCCCTGTGGTGACACAGAACACACACTTGAGAGGGTTCAAGCGAATGTTGTACTGATGACACCGTTGGAAGATGACTCGTAAATCATTGAGGTGCTGGGTGCGTTTCTTGGATCGAGCGGTGAGGTCTTCCAAGTAGGCGAGGATGATGGCAGCCAGATCGTGGAAGATGTATGTCATGGCCCGCTGAAAAGTTGCACCGACATTTTTCAAGCCGAAAGGCATGACACAATATGTAAAAGTACCCCACGGGGTAATGAATGCGGTTTTGTATTGATTGGATGGGTGGATTTGAATTTGGTTATAGCCAGAGAATCCATCCATAAAGGAGAGAGCCTCGTGGCCGGCGTAGTCGTCAATAATTTGATCGATGAAAGGCGTGGGGAAATTGTCTTTTGGACATGCGTTATTGAGATTGTGAAAGTCGGTGAAAACATGGATAGTGCCCTGTTTTTTGTCGACGGGTACAGGGTTGGAAACCCATGAAGTGTAAGCGATGGGATAAATAAACCCGGTCGTGCGTAATTTATCAATTTCAGCTTTGATAGCCGTGGCCTTGGATGGGTGTAGCGGTCGCTATTTTTGGCGAACTGGTGTGATGTCAGGCCAGGTGTCGATGCGATGCTCGACAATATATGGGTCAAGGCCAGGCATCTCTGTGTATGACGAGGCGAAAATATCCCTATATTTCTGGAAGAGGGTTTTATATGCGGCGATTTCCTGAGGAGTGCAAGCAGCTCCAATGATGATTTCTTCAATGATGCCATGTTTAATGGAAATGTCGATTTTGATGGTGGGGGAAATGTTAGCCAGATTACCTTCTTCAAAAGTGTCGGGTGTAGGAATGGGATTGTTTAACCAATTGATAGGCCCTGATGGGAGAAAATATTTGGTTTCGACCACATAAATGGGGTTTTGGCTAGGAGGCATGAGGGCTTCCTATGGAAGGAAGAGTGCACGATGGTGTAGTGCATCCCAGGGAGAGTCTGGGTGTTGTAGCTCTTCGAGTATTTCTTTGTCGTATTGGAAATGATGGGAATATAAGGGGTCTTGAGGGGTGACCTCCGTGATGGAGTGGTTTCCCCTTGTTGGAGAAGCCAAGGGAGCAATGTTAGGTGAGGAGGAGGGTTCACTTGACATGAACCATATGTTGAAGTACTGAGGGGTACCCATGGTGGTCGGATGGAGAGTCTCCGCAGGGGGATGAGCTGAAGATCTGGGTGGGTTACGGGGTAAATCCTCAGATACATCATCTAAGAACCAATGAGGCATTGGGAGTGCCTCAGGTTCAGGTGAAATGACCTGAAGAGCCTCGAGTGGTGAGGTAATGTTAATTATCGCTTCTGCAAGTTGGTGACGCAGGGTTAATTGATGTTTCATATACGCAAGGATCATAGGACATTGGTATGTAAAATGAGCCAACGAATCACAAAGAGAACAAGGGAATCTCAAACGTTCATTGACTGAAGTGGTGACATAACGAATGTCGGTGATGTTTGTTGTAGAGGACGTAGCAGGGCGTGGGTCTTTCTGAAAGTTTTGGCATACAACAACTAATGTCTGTCGGAAACGTGGCAGTGCTGGGCAATTATGGGTGTAATGGCCATACTCGAAACAGATAGCACACACGAATTTAGTCCGCAACCCTTTACTACTGGAAGGTTGGGTGGTAGCAGTAGGACTAGCAGTAGTGATGGGTGTTGTGGGAGTGTGATTGAGGGGAATCAAATTCTGTAATTCCGGTAGTGATGGGCAGTTGTTGGTTTGGTGACCCTCTTTCTCACATAGTGCGCAATGTGGTGAGATGCATGGAGGAAGTGGAGTTGTGGGATCCTTCTTCTTTCTCCTGCCCCCAGCTGGAGCAGAGGGGGTAGGGAGTATGGGGGTAGTGGGGGTGAGGACGGGAATCGTCATGGGGAAGCCTTCCTGTGGAGGAAGGGATGGGCGAGGGACCATCTCAGGTGGATGTAAATACCACACTGGGATTGCTAACACCATATTAGGTAGTGTGAGTGTTGCGACTACCTGGAAAGCTTCTATACCGGGTGGAGGGTAAAAGAAGGGAATTTGAGTGAGAGGTTGGGGAACTGAATCCAAAATAGAACTATGCCCCTGAGGGGATGTGGATTCGTGGACTGTTGGGTCCGACGAGTGCGTAGGAGGCTCCGGCTAGAGTGGTTCTACGACTATTGAGACTTCAGGAATGATTGAAACCTCTTGAGGAGGAAGAGCATCCTCCGTGTGAGTTCCGTTAGATGAGACGACACATACTTGATTAGGGGGAAGGAGTGGTGGTGATCCATGGTATGTCCCTAACAAGGATGGATCTTTGAAAATCCCAGGACCCATATCTACGAGTGGGTAGGTGTCCCGGTTTGTGTGAATGAGGGGAAGAATGTTATCGAGATTGGCAGATGGGTTAGGCTCATAATGTGAGACTTGGTCGATGGTCACAATATTCTCATTGTGGGGGAACATGATTGTCCAAAATATGGAAGATGCCACTGCCTTCATAGCATACATGTAGCTACGTCCGAACAAGATATTGTAATTGAGCGGAGCGTCAATAACTTCTATGTCAATGAGAATAGTTTTTCCCCTGAGTTCCATGGGGACATTTTGGAAGAGCCCTTCAGGAGATGATGGTCGTCCGTCATAAGCTCGTAATGTGATGGTGGAGGGTATGAGTTTTGGAGAACCAAGCTTCTTCCATACTGTTTTGGAGATGATGCATGTAGATGCCCCCTCATCGATGATACACCGATGGACGATGATGTTCCGTATTTTTACTGGTATTTGAATAGTGACTAGGGAGGGAAGACGAGGTTCGCTATTGTCGAGATCAAAGATGATGAGTCGAGTATAAGTAGGGTTGACTGCCCCCAAGGTGGAAAGTAGATATTTTCGTTGTGTAGGACAAGTCTGGAGGACTTCCAAGACTGACATGGCAGCTGGGGATTGCGCTAAGTTGTCTGCTAGGCTATAGTTATGAGCGGCCCTAGCCTATGGGTTGTGGACATTCCTGTGCAAGGGGATGCGAGGGATGCGAAGTGGTAGTTCGGTGGAAGGGTGAGGGATCACCAACGGGGGTCCCATCGGTGTAGGGCTTGTCTTAGGAGAGATAGTGGTAAACTCAACTGGTGTCTGATACTGACGATTGTGTGTTTGCAGAAGAATTTCTTCCTCACTGGTGAGGAGAATCGTTCACTCTACTGGATTGTTAGGGTTATGGTATTGACCCACCTAAGGTGGGGGATGCTGCGTGTCCTATTGGGTGTTTATCACCCCTTGATGTGGGATAGGATTTTGCATCACGGTGGGATGGGGTTGTTGTACATACTATTGTGGCACCTGTTGAGGGGCAGTTTGTGCAGGGGTATGGGGAAGACTCCCCGAGTCTTTCAACCTTTTGAAATCATCTATCTGGGGGAAATGGTGAGTGTAATGACCGAACTCACCACACAGAGCACAAGGATGGATGTTTTTAACATTATTTTGCCCTGGGCGTTTGTTGTTGTTGCCCCCTTGGGGGTTTTGGTTCCCTTGGTTCTGATTGCCCCCAGTGGGTTGGTGCTGTGGGGTTTGATTCCCACCTTGACTAGGGTTGTTTTTATTCCTGTTCTGTCCTTTATTCTTGGCATTGTGCGAAGGGTGAGTTGGGTCGGTTGTGTTTAACTGTTCAAAATTTTGGTATTGTTGAGCAGAAGAGGGTTGAACAAAGTTTACCCCCTCATGAGGATATGGGGGAGCCATGGGTTGTGGAGGACTAGCAAATGGAAAGTATGGGTTTTGTGGTGGTACCGATCCATAAGGTACATAGGAAGGTGCAGTGCTTCCACTATTACTAAAAGATGATGTTGAGGGAGTACCACTGTTTGTGGGAACAGGTGGATGTATGGGAGGTGCCGGTGGTGGTACACTGATGGGTGGAGGTATAGCCACAGGATATGGCTGTTGATAAGGGGGTGGGGGGTAATAAGGAGTTCCCCCATAGGCCGACAGGTATTGAGGTGTTCCATACATCGGTGTTGGTTGGGGTTGTGGACCATGGTGTGTGGTGGCACCTATTAGTC
>JZKD02S1962735.1:9698-25774 GCA_000966675.3 Picea glauca
ACATGTCACTTATAAGAAGGGTCAAGTACATGCAAAAATTGAAAAAATTTCAATGTTGAGCCCATTCACATGTCACTTATAAGAAGGGTCAAGTACATGAGAAGACACGCCTTATTTTTGGGTTTTGATAGAATAACCAAAGAATATTTGATTGTTGAATTCTTTGTTTGAGTCATGTTTTAGTCCAGAAACCCTCCCATACCATCAATGCATGTGTTTTGTCCTAACATGTCATGAAATTTCAGTCCATATGTTGGCCCTTGGATATGGAAGCAAGCGAAGATTAAGGGAGAAAAGGCAAAATTTAAACTATGCAGAAGACATAGTGACTAGTACTGGGTCAAAGTGAGCAAAAGAACATAAAAGATGGTGCGAAGTAAGATAAAGAAAGTCGTTGGATTACAAGATCAAGGATGACAGATAAGAAAGAAATAGGGATCATGGAAAACTCAACAAGCGAAAGAAGATGTCAACATATGCTTTGGAGCATCGCGCATGAAGAAAAGAAAGAGAGGTTGGTGAAGCCCTAAAAACATGGGTCAAGTTGACCTAGGGTTTTGGTATGGTTTTGACACTTAGGTTTTAACCTAAGGGTGTCCAAGAGCTATTGTAATGTATAAATAAAGGTCTAAAGGACCTGGGATGGGTTGGTGCTAGGTTGGTTGAGAGTTCATTGTTGTTGTGTGATCTAGTGAGTACTATTGTGTGAGAGAGAAGTGTTGTGTGCGAGGGCCTTCTGTATTGTAATATCTCTAGCTGGGTGCGAAGATCAACCCTACAACTAGGTGCATAGGGAGAGGAGAGAAAGAGAGAGGAGAAGAGAAGATCTACTAGCTAAGAGAGAAGATAAGAACTGTATGCTTCCATTTTAATATATCATAAAGCACATTTTTGTGGATGTAGCCATAGGGAGAGGGTGAACCATGTATATCTTGTGTGATGTGTGATTGATGATGTGTTCTTTGTCATTTGATATGCTGCTATTGTGATATTGTATTAGATTTGAAATATAACTTGCACAGTAGGTTTAAGGAAGATAAAAAATAACTAGGTGACTGTGTATTGTTGCTATGAATCCACTCTGCATTTCCTCTAGTTGTAGACACTTGTGTCCTACAACCCCCTATAGCTACTTCGGGTGAGACTACATATTCCTCGCAGGTGTTTATGAAAGGGATAGTAGTTAGGGCTTGCTGGTACGCTCTTGGAGTTGAACCCTTGGTTTTCCCCTGTGCCAACAAATGGTTCTATTGCTGAGACAGGAATATTCTTGAGGGAATGTCAAGGTGGTTCCCATCGAAGACAAAGATTCAGAAGTGGATAGAAGATCAAGAAAAGGACTTCACCAAAGCCTAGAACAAGAAACCCATTCTTGGTATAGAGGATTGGTTGGAAATATATATCTTTACTGATATACATGACATTTTTTTTGGAGGAATCTACCAAGAGTTATACGAGTGGCTAGCTAGGTTAGTAGACACCCAATTTGAGATCAGATCTAGACCATCTGTGGTTTGTACATCGAAACTGATAAAGAAGGTAAAGAGAGTTGAAAGCATCATGTCAAGAGAAGTAGACCACTGGTTTGATAGTACCATCCAAGGGAATATCATTGAGTTTGTTGTTGATAGAGTGGAATCGTATATCCAAGTAGAGAGATATTTATTTAAGAGACCTAGAGGAAAATTTTTACATTTTCTGAAGTTGAAGATCAAGATGCTATTGCATGAGAATAAAATCTTGAAGATACAGTAATTGGTCATATTGAAAGATATAATGTTCAAAAATTCAGACAATGAAAACGACACAAAGGCTGGACATATGCGTAGTGGGAGAGTGTTCATAGAAGTTCATCTCGCAAACCTATTTAAGAAGAAATACGGGGACGAGGATTTCTACAGTGGAGAAGAGGAATATCTGACAGACGAAGATCATTCAGAATCCACTAGGACAGAGGAACCTCGCCGAGAAGATCCAGAAACTTCAAGAACTGCTCTGACTATTGAAGTAAGTACTATTATTCCTCCTGTTGATTCAACAACGTTAAGTAACTAGAGTAACCCAAGTCATCAGAACACTCAGAGAACTGTCACTAGCAGTCCACCACATACTTAGTCAAGAAACGCAGGAAGATCTATGGAAGATGAGATGAGGTTACCCACCTTTAGAGGAGATGGATTTGAAGAGCTTGATCAACATTGGTTTCTATTTGAAGCTGTGTGGAATATTAAGAATATCATCAATGAAGTTGTCAAACGAGCTCAATTCAACACTACCCTAAGAGATCGCGCATTGAGTTGGTACATGAAATTTGTTCAAGGAGCTACACCTAAACCGTTGAATGCCATTAAGGTTGCGCTAACTTCTGAATTCAAGAAACCTAAATTAGAGTTGCAGTGCATTAATGAACTAAAAGAAATCAAGCAGAGAACAACTGAACCTGTGTGGGAGTTTGACCATAGATTTAATACCTTGACAGACCATTTGAGTTTCCAGATCCTAGATGAGAAGAACAATGAATGGTTCATTGTTGTCCTCTTGCCACACATCAGAGTTCCTTTGATACAAAAAAAGATTACTTCATAGGATGAGGCACTAGAGATCACCATGAAATTAGAATCATCCCCGATGGGAGAATCCAGCTCAGGTATGAGTCAAATATTGAGTCATCTAACTAGGTTATCACTGCAGGCCGAAGATATGAAGAAAGATAATGGAAAAGATTAAAGAGAAGACATCTAGTGTATCATATGCAAATCAGAAGGCCATGAAAAGGAGCACTGTCCCCTATTTCATGAATACTTGGCCTATGGAGCTCTAACCCCTTTGAAGCAAGTTACCCTGCCCTGGTACGAGGTATGTAGAAATCAACATCGCTCTGGTGAATGTTACTATATGAAAAAATATGTTCAGACGCCCACAAATTTGTATTGCATGTTCTGTAAGTCGGTGGGACACGGTGACAGGGATTGTAGGGCTTACAATCTCATGCATGAAATTTCGAGGGATATATACAAAATTCAAGGAAAAGTACAACAAGAAGGAAGCACTGCGCAGTATAACTCTCCAGGAAGAGGAAACTTCAACCCTCATGGTGGATTCTGAGAAAGAGGAAGAGGAGGAGGTATGGGTCGAGTTTGAGGAAATATCATCTGTTATAACTATGCACAACCATAACACTTGGGAAGGGACTGTTGGAACCCTTGTACCACTTGCAACTATTGCAACTCATTCGAGCATGTTATCGAGGAATGTCTAGAATTGATGGCTAAGCTTGAGGAGAAACGAGGAGGAAACCAACAAATACAACTAATCAAAGTAGAACCTCATGAAGTAGATTCTAGATTCATTTTTATCACTAGAGGAGGCATTTTTATAGGATAAGACAGAATGACCCAAGGAAAGACTATAGAATAATCCAGAGTCAAGAAAGTTGTAGAGAAGACGCAAGATTTTGATGCAAAGAAAGAAAAACAAATCTTTGAGGAGGCAAGAAAAGAATTCAGGAGAGACCAAGGCTCTTCATCGAAGACATGACTAGAAGTAAGAGAATGTGGAAATCCTCTGGCATTTGATCAGTCTGCTTCACCTAGAGATGAAAAAGAGGTTAGTAAACTTGTTAGTTTCTTGTATATGTTTATTGAGTTGATTAAAGATGAAAAATACATACAAGAAATACAAAATTTGGTCAGATAGTATGAGATAGGAAGGGTAGATCCTTTATTGAATAAAGTAGTACATCAGCTATCCAAGAAGAGAAGGACAAATAAAGAACTACACCTTAATTCTCAGATTGGAGAGTACGATATAGACTATGTGGTCCTTGACTTCGGGTCGGAAGTCAATGTCATGACGAAGCAGGCCTGGGCACTGATGGGAAAACCTAAGTTGATATACTCCCCTATCAGGCTTAGGATGGCTAATTAGCAAGTTGTAAGCCCCTTTGGAAGACTGGAGCGTGTCCCTGTGTACATCGACGGAGTAAGGATGTTTGCAAACTTCGAGGTGATTGAGATAGTTGATGATAGATGTCCTTACCTTGTGCTGCTAGGAATTGATTAGGCTTTCAATAATTCCACTGTGGTTGACTTAAAGAAAAGAAGAATGACGTTTGAAGGAGACATAATTAGGGTCATTTCACCTTTGGATCCCGATGAAGGTCAGAGATACACATAACCCATTAGGGAAGAAGACCGTGCATATGAACTAGAAAATATCTACAAATTAACAACCAGACAACATGACTACATTAATCCTACAATATATGGGAATTTGAGCTGGAGAACTGACAATGCATGCTCATAGGATTCAAAAGAAGCACTCGAGAACTGGTAGAACAAAATCTATGAATTATCTACAAGGAGATGTGCTAGATTAACCAAAGAAGTTCACTGGATCACCACAACAGTAAGTAAATTTCCCACCTTTGATGGTCTAAATCACTTAGAAGCATTCTTAGTGAACTTTGAAGAAATTGTACCAACACAACAAATATTGTTGGGAATGTATGAGGCCCTGAAATCAACTCCAGTGAGATGGTGGGGGACTCACAAAAATAATATTATAGACTGGGTACAACGCCGCACTTTGATGACAACACGATTTTTAGAGCAAGTAGAAGGTTGTGAAGTTAGGTACACAGGTCGAAGTTGTCTGAAGGAACACGTGCGAAGTTGAGAGGAAGCATGGAGCAACACTCCTCAAGAAAAATGGGTACACAAATTCATTAACACACTGGACACAACCCCTATCAATTGGTACCTACAAGAAGAATTGCACCTCATCACTGCAGATTGGGAAGGTATGACCCAAAACTTTGTAACTACCTTTTTTTTTGAAAGCCAATACCCTACAGTAGATCAAGCATTAGAGGTTGTAAGATAGAAAATGTTTGAGGAGGCACCTAGCCTCCCTTTGGATCAAGAAGAGGATGAATGGACTGCGCCTCTTCAGAAGTTGCAAGGCTGTTACAATATCAATGCTGCTGAAGACAATGATCCTAGGAATGTGAAAATCACATAAACAGAAGGCCAAAGAGATGTAGAAGGACCAGGAATCGAACTACCTTTTGTTGGACAAGCAATTAAAATAAAAAATACCAACATTGGAACAAAACATACACCACAACTTTTTAATGTTGGAGACTATTGGGATGATGCCACTATTGACAAGATCACAAAGTTACTGCATGAATATTAGGACTTGTTTCCAACCAAGTTCATTGATATGAAGGAATTAAAGGGCCTATGGGAGAGATGAGGATCCCTTTGAAACCATATGCCAGGACAGTCAAGCAGAGACCCTAGAGATTGAACCCTAAATATAAGGAGAAAGTGAATATTGAGCTTGAAAGAATGTTGGAAGCATGAATCATAGAACCTATTGAAGAGTCAGAGTGGATTATCCCTATGGTGGTACAAGACAAGAATACAGTAGAGATTAGGATCTGTGTAGATCTCAGGAAGCTGAACGATGCCTTTTTGCATGACCCATTCCCTACACCATTTACTGATGAAGTGTTAGATAATGTAGGAGTCTAGGAGGTATATTCTTTTACAGATGGATTTTCAGAATACCACCAGATCCAGATTGCGAAGGAGGATTTCCATAAGACCACCTTTGCCACAGAATGGGGATCCTACCAGTATACAGTGATGCCATTTGGATTGAATAATTCACCAACCATCTTTTCTAGGGTGGTGGTTGAAGCGTTTATGGAGTTTTTACATAAATTATTGGAAGCATATTTTGATGATTGGACTATTTTCATCATTTTCAAAAATCATATTGAATGTTTAAGACTAATGTTGGATAACTGCAGGCAGTGTCAGATTTCCCTGAACCTAAAGAAGTGCATTTTCTTTTCACCCTTCAGTGTGCTGGTGGGCCATATTGTGTGTAAGTAGGGATTGCTGGTAGATCCATCCAAGATTTCCATTATAGTCTATCTAACCCCTCCTACTTCAGTCAAACAGCTGTGCACTGCGCTGGGACATACATGATACTACAGGAAGTTCATTAAGGGATACACACATATCACAACACCCATGGATAAGCTTTTAAAGAAACACTGTCAGTTTCATTGGACAGAAGAATGCCAACAAAGCTTCAACACACTGAAACAAAAAATGGCTACCGTGCCCATTCTGGTTTTCCCAGATTGGAGTAAGGAATTTCATGTGCATGTCAATGCATATTCTATTGCATTAGGAGCAGTGTTAGCACAACCAGAAGCTGGATACAATGACCACCCATAAGCCTTCACTAGTAGAAAGCTATCAACAACTAATATTAATTACAACACCACTGAGCGAGAAGGATTAGCCATGGTGTATGCGCTGTAGAAGTTCCACCACTACTTGTTGGGAGGAAATTTTAATATGTTCACTGATCATTCTTCTCTTACATACTTAGTCAACAAACTAGTGTTGGGGGGAAGAATATGCAGATGGATTATGTTGTTTCAGGAATATGATTTTGAGATCGTGGTTAAGCTAGGAAGAATGAGCAAAGGTCCTGACCACTTGTCAAGGTTGGAACATGGAGAAGAGCCTACTAGTTTGGAGGATACACTTCCATATGCACAGTTGCTAGCCATCAGGAAGGTTGATGATCACTTCGTGGAGATAATGCAGTTCCTATAAACATGACTTACACCTAGTGAATATACAATCACCCAGAAGAAACAACTGGTAGTGCACGCTGCAGATTTTTCACTTATAGCTGGACAACTATACAAGATGGGACCTAATGAGATATTGAGGAGGTGTGTTATGGAAGCAGAGAGACCATTGATCCTCATAGAAGCACATGAAGGCATCAGAGGAGGAAACTACACAGGGAAAGCAACAATGCAGAAGATTCTTTGGGCTGGCCTTTGGTGGCCTACTCTACACAAAGATGCTAAGGAGTACTATAAGGCCTGTGATGTATGCCAAAGAGTTGGGAAACCGTCTAGAAGAGATGAGATTCCTTTAGCACCTCAGCTGACTTTACAGGCATTTGTGAAATGGGCCATTGACTTCGTAGGACCTATCAACCCACCAAGAAAGTGCACAAGAGCTAGATACATAATCATTGCGATAGAGTATTTGACCAGATGGGCAGAAGGAATATCAGTTAAGGACTATAGTGCAGCTACAACTGCATGCTTCATATTTGATGATATCATAACCAGGTTTGGATGCCCAAAAATCCTTATGAGCGATCAAGGCACACATTTTATTAACAAGACTATTGAAGCCTTGACTCAAAAATTTGAAGTTCACCATCAGAAGAGCACTCCCTATCATCCACAAGAAAATGGGACATTTGAAGCATTCAATAAGATGTTGGAGACAACGCTGACGAATATATGCAATGTGAACAGGGATGAATGGGATTTGAGAGTACCAGCAATATTATGGACCTATAGAACCACTTGAAAGAAACTGACCATGCAGACTCCCTTTAAATTGGTCTATGGTATAGAAGCAGTTGTACCCATGGAATATTTGGTTCCTAGTCTGATAATTGAAGCCTTTACAGATATGGATGACATTGACGTTGTGCAAGAGAGGCTTGTGCAGTTTGTCGAACTAGAAGAAGACAAATTTATTACACGATTTCACCAGTAGGTTCAGAAATAAAGAGAAAAGGCCTACCCTGACATACACATCAAGAAGAAAACTTTCAAGAAAGGAGATCTGGTATTGGTATATGATAGTAAGTTCATGAGGCATCCAGAAAAGTTCAAGACGCATTGTCTTGGACCATATGAGGTTTCCTATATTACAGACGGAGGAGCTGCACAGTTGAAGACTTTGACTGGAGAATGGAATGAAGGTTTGGTGAATGGAAGCTAGTTGAAATTGTATTATGACAACTAGTTGCCTCATAGCTCTCAGTAAAAGCATGAGAAAAACATCTAGGTACCAGGTGTAGTTGAAACTAGGTACCAGACACAAAAAATATAGTATGCACATAGAAGGGAGGGACAGAGTAGAAAACACAGGCTTCCCTGTGTAGTCTAAAGTCGAACTAAAATAGGAAGTTTAGACCTGAAGTGCCTTAGGACAAGTTACAAGTGAGGGTTGGGGGCCTGTTGGCCCTTGGATATGGAATCAAGTGAATATTAATGGAGAAAAGGCAAAATGCAAACTGCACGGAAGACATAGTGACTGATACTGGGTCGAAGTGAGCAAAAGAGCAGAAAAGACGGTGCAAAGTAAGAGAAAGCAAGACATTAGACTATGAGATCGATGATGACAGATCAGAAAGGAAGAGGGATCATGGAAAACTCAACAAGCAAAAGAAGATGTCAACAAATGTTTTGGAGCACCATGCGTGAAGGAAGGAAAGACAGACTGGTGAAGCCATGAAAACGTGGGTCAAGTTGACCTAGGGTTTTGGTATCGAGGTTTTTTACACTTAGTTTTTAACCTAAGGGTGTCAGAGAGTTATTTAAATGTATAAATAAAGGTCTAAAGGACCTGGGATGGGTTGGTGCTAGGTTGGTTGAGAGTTCATTATTGTTGTGTGATCAAGTGAGTACTATTGTGTGAAAGAGAAGTGTTGTGTGCGAGGGCCTTCTGTATTGTAAGATATTTAGCTGGGTGTGAATATCAACCCTACAGTTGGGTGCATAAGGAGAGGAGAGAAAGAGAGAGGAGAAGATAATATCTGCTAGCTAAGAGCGCAGATAAGAACTGTATGCTTCCATCTTAATATATTATAAAGCATAGTTCTCTGGACGTAGCCCTAGGGAGAGGGTGAACCATATATATTTTGTGTTATGTGTGATTGATGTTGTGTTCTCTGTCATTTGATATGCTGTTATTTTGATATTTTATTAGATCTGAAATATAAATTGCGCAGTAGGTTTAAGGAAGATAAAGAATAACTAGGTGACTGCGTATTATTGATGTGAATCCACTTTGCATTTCCTCTAGTTGTAGACACCTGTGTCCTACAACCCCCTATAGCTACTTCAGGTGAGACTGCATCTACCTCGTAGGTTTTTCTTAAAGGGCCAATAGTTAGGGCTTGTTAGTGCACTCTTGGAGTTGAACCCTGGGTCTGCCCATGTGCCAACACCATACGAGGACAAATTGAAAAAAAATTCAACATTGTCCCCATTCACTTTAATTATTCTATAGGCTTCTTGTTTGATTGTCAAATTGTATGTGTGAGTCATGTTTGAGTCTGGAAACTGTCCCATACCGTCAATGCATGTGAGTAGTCTAACCATGTCAAATTTCAGTCCATACAAGCACAAATTGAAAATATTTCAACATTGGCCCCATTCGCATGTCATTTATATGCATCGGTTTCAAGTACATGAGCATTTTAGAGGGGGAAATTACATAGTTTTTACCACAAAAGGGGAAAAGTTATCCAATTGTAAGAAATGGCTTAACATTGAACCATGCATGAAAAAGAGTGTGACTAAATTATGTGTTTTAAGAAAATTCTAAATTTGGAGGTAAGGAAATATCTAAAAGGTCTTCCCTAACATCATATTGCGAAATATTTTATTGTGTATTTATCTTTATCAAACTCTTCACTATTGCACCCACCACCTTAGATCGCCTAGTTTTAATAATAGGTCCAACAATTGATTCTTGGGTATCTAAACACTTAGCACTTCAATATGGGGTAGTAGGAAACATGCTTGGGTTGGCTATGATAGACACATTTCTCATAGGCTCAAGAAAAATCCTAAAATTAGTTTTTTCCCATGTATTCCCAACTTCACTTATGGGATTAGGAATAACTATAGGAGATATACTTCCATAAACATCTAGAATTTTATCTTGAAAATTATTCTTTAGCACTTACTCAAAAAGAGATGTTTCTTATTCCTTTGCATTGTGAACAACCACATACAACCCTTATTTGAAAAAAATCACCCAAATCATCTGTAGGGGATCCAACCTCCTGTGACACCATAGATGTGGATTGTTCTAGGAAAATTTGTTGATATAAATATCTCCCATATGCACCACATGGAATATTGTTAAAGAGTGACCCACATTGAAAATGATGATTTCAATTATGTAATATTTGATAGTCATGATCCTACATATTAGGATTAGTACTTTCACTTAGACCAACTAGGACTAGGAATACAACTTAGGCTTAAACTTAGACTAGCCCAAAGTCCCCATAGTTGGAGACCCCATTTCATTTTATCTTTCATGGTTCATGCATAGGGATTTATTGAATCACACATGCAATATGTGATATAAAAATGGTCATTTCAAATGCATTTTTAACATGAAGTATGGTTCTCATGGTTGTCCAAGGAATGCTCTAGGGTCAAACGACAAGGTACAAGATCATATAAATTTCCTTAGGGATGCATGGGCCATTCATCATAGTCATTTTTATAGTGTTGATTAAATAATGAATGAAAAGAGGGATTTTTCATCACAACTATGGCACACATACATTGTATATACAATGTAGAACCTAAAAGAAAGATGAAGAAAGGTTGATGCAAACTTAAAACTTGTGTCAAGCTATTTGTGTACTTTGAAAGAAAAATAGAGTTTATGGTTTACATGATGAATTGATGATGGAAAAAAGTGGGCGTGTGAGTCACTTTTTAGTCCAGAAATCCTCCCATATCATTAAGGTACGCAAATAGTCTATCCATGTAAAATTTCAGTGCATACAGAAACAGTTTGAAAAAATTTCAACGTTGGCCCCATTCACAGGTCACCATTGCCCATGTGTAGACCTAGTACAATGTCTGTTCATTGTTCCTTTTAAAATTCATTTACAATACACATGTTCCCACATTTAGTACTTTATATTTGAGTCTAGAAACCCTTCCATATCATTAAGGCATGCAAATAATCTATTCATGTCAAATTTCAATGCATATAGAAACATTTTGAAAGAATTTCAACATTGGCCCCATTCACATGTTACTATTGCCCATTAGGGTTACTATTGAACTAGATTACATATGAGAATGAATATCCATATGAAAAATCAAGCTACATGGGCTCTTGGTGATAAATATTATTAGGATGGGTGCCAAATGGAAAAATGGTACTACTCAAGGGTAACCCATCATAGAAAGGCTCCACCATTAGATGTTTTCAAAGTGAAGAAGATGGAATAATGTATGAATGTTCAATAGGGATATTCCTAGGAAAATTTTAAGGTGGAAAAAGGTTTAAATGAAACAATGCAGATGGAAATGATCCTAATTCTATATGAAAGTTCAATAATATACCTTACTCCTCTAAACATGGCTAAGAAAATGATCTATAGGTACCATACAATTCAATGCAAGGTCCTACACCCCCCAAAAAAACTGGAAAGTCATATTAGATGCTTCATGTCAACACGAAATAGTTTGAAAACATCTTGTTTGATGGAAACATGAATAATATTAAGTATGGAAATTTAATCAAAGGTATCTTCTTCAAGTCAAAGGTGTTGTTGATAGAGATGAATCAAAATGATCAATATTTCCAAAGGGATAGAGTATAAGGGAATGATAGTAGTGGAGTAGATAGACCTAGGGAGAAATTCAATAGGATATACATTATGGAGGTTATCCTAAGGACTATATAAAAATGTGGTGGCCTCTAATAATTTATCATCGTTAGGAAATATCATGGTCGAAGAAGTAGGACCCGACACTTTTGCACATAGGGGGTGAAATTGGATTTGTTACCCTTACGGATAAATTTCCAGTTTTAATCTATCTCCCTAAGTCATGAAAATGAGTCAAAGGCTCATTATTTATGGGAGTTGATATTAAACAAATGGTGGAAGTTGCCACATAATTCAATTGTGAAGGAGCTTTTTCCAATTAACTAGTAGGGATAGACTACATATGTATGATCCACTAAAGGTGATACATTATCTTCGGTCAAATGTGGTTGTGGATCATAATATGAGCATTTATTGATGGTGACAATGAATCATTCATGTGGAAATTGCATCACAAAAAGAGTAAGGAATTCTAACTTTCACGGTGTACATACAATTGTGTCTAAGGAATAGGTTGGATTTTGTTGGGTGTGTGAGTAATATTTGAGTTTGGAAACCCTCCCATATCGTCAAGACATACAAACATTCTATCCATGTCAAATTTCACTGCATACATAAACATTTTTGAAAAAATTTCAACATTGGCCCCATTCACAGGTCATTGTTGCCCATCATGTACTATATCCCTATTACAATGTCTTTTAATAGTTGTTTCCTTTAAAATTCGACCAAGAAAATTAAAATGAAATGAGGATGAGATGGGTTGATATATAGAGTGGGTGTGTTAGTAACATTTGAGTTTGGAAACCCTTCCTAACTGGCCTGATGGGGATGAAATGCGGCCACATAGGTTGATGAAATGCCTCTACAACCCCAAATTTCATTAGAGTCATGTTAGGGAATATGTTTCATGAAGTGATACTTGAACTCATTGTCACCTAAACTCCCTTCCTTCTAAACTCACTTTCAACCTATAAGATAACTCTTTGCAAGCCTCTGAAACTTACCCCGGACATATTAATGCCTCTGATGAAATCTTTCCCTCTTATGCTTGTGGTTGTTTGTGTAGGTAGATAGGTATCAATAGAGTGGAGACAAAAAGGCCTACGAGGTCCTATAGGAGAATATACACATAACAGTAGGGGTGAGAAGGTGCATACATTGTTATATTAAACTTCTTTGATTTCTCCTTATTTGAATCCATACTTCATTGTCCAATTATTAAGTAGGCATCAAGTGTTATAACTCTTATCCTAAGCCACTTACTATCACGCCTTAATAGGTTCAAGTATTACATGATTAGGCTCAGCCGCGCAGAGCTCCTCTTGGTTTCGAGAATAGTTCATTCTCTACTAAACATGGGAAACCATGTGAAGGTGGAAGCTCTAATTATGCCCCCCCCCTTCACATCACTCTCAATTTCCCCATACCTAATTTTAAATTATAAATAACATGTCACATATACTCTTTTATACAAAATAAAAACATATAAAGATCATATAAAAGATATAAACACATACCTCTTCTTTTCAACAATTAAATATCATTCATCTTCTTCTTCATCTAGCTCAACATCTGTATCACGATCTGGTTCAAAATCGATATTGGTGAAAGGACCATTCATATCAGCATCATCATCAACTTAATTTTCGCTAATATAGTAATAGATATCGCTAATGAGATCGTCGTTTGCTACATTTGGATGATCAACTTATTCAAATTCTTCTTTTGACACATCGACTACAACCACCTACTCCTAATATGCATAATCATGATATTCTTCCTCATTATTATCTTCATCCTCGTCTACATGATTAAACTTTACTGGTCTTCCTCTTGGATCATATCTAACAACGTATGACCAACCTGTTTTACTAGGTACCTCTGAGTAAAATACTTGCTCGCATTGACTGGGAAGAACATAAGGCTCTATACCCAGTTCAAATGCCCTTGTATTAACCAAGGTAAATCCATTATCATGATCAATAACAATTCTTTCAGGATCATGTTCATGCATCCATAGCCTGTACCATTTCACCTTAAACAAAACTATTTTAAAGGAATTAAAATCACACTCAATTATATCCTCCAAATGCCGATAGTACCTATTCTCAATTTCTTCTGGATTTCAATAACTTCTAGAAGAAATGTCGGTGACCTTAAACACTGCAATTATCCCACAATCTGAGGTTTTCATCTTATCATCCAACATTTTGATACAAAATTTATGACCATTACACCACATAGCCTTGTGATGTTTCAAATGCAACATGGACAACAAGTAAAAAATACATTGCCAATAAACCTCATATAGGACTTAGTAAATAATATTTCAAAAATTAAATAAACCAAATACATTGAAAAATTGGGAAATAAGTAGGAAAATGTGGGTAAACAATTTACTTGCATGTTTATCTTTTAAACCAAAGTATAAATCAACTTCCCTTGACGTAAGATCAGGAAATTGATCTCGATGACGATGCATTGTTTTAATCATCTTACTCACCCCTTCCCATGATAACCTACCGAAGTATTATTTAGTATATTCTATCCAATGCTCCATCCAATCAAGGTTGTTTGCAATGTATAAATGTAAATAATTCCACTCTCGAGCAACTATATGATAAAATAACAATTTAATATCATTAATTAGCTATTATTAATAAAGGAATAGTTTAATATAGTTCAATATGTAGAAATACAAAATATAAAAAATCAGCATGATAAAATAAAATTGGAAAAATAAATGTGTGATATATTAAATCTACATCAACATCTAATAATTGCCTTTCATAGTCCTCATTTTACCTTTCCCCAATAGGACCTCCCCTTCAAATTTGTTGATGGAGTCGATATGCTAAATGCAAGGCACATTCATATTTTTTTCTAATTTAGGTAGATATTGACTAATATACACCATGCATTGTATACCATATATCCCTCAACCATAGAACCCTCGGGACGTGCTCTTTGTCTAACAAAATCCTTCAATGACTTCAACTGCCTCTCCACCATCCACATCGACCTTGTGTGTACTAGTCCACATAATTCAATCTCCTCAACTTGGTGTATGAGGCAGTGTTCTTGTGCATTGAAAAATGTTGGAGGTAGACACTGTTGCATTTGACACATTAGTCGGGGAATTTCTCTCTTCCAATACCTTATATCTTCTTTGTGGATTTATTTTGATGAAAGCCACCTAAAAATGTCAATGCAATAAAATAATATCAAAGAATACATAAATTTGCAGATAAAACATAATATGTCAATAATTTCCGCTACAAATCACATAAGAAGTACATTTTCCATATAAAACATTACTTACCTCATGTATTTTCCAAGTAGATAAATACTTTGTTTTATGTTGTCAAAGTCATCTTGGAGAGATAAAGGTAGAACATACTGTAACAAAAAACAAATAATTATTATTTGTTTCCATAAAATGCGTTCCAATAAGGAAATATATTATAACCTACTAATTACCTTAATGAATGTATGCCATTCATGTGTTTTAACCCCACCAAAATGACCTTTTTTTGTTAAGATATTTTGTATGTTCGATGAAAATCCTCTCGGAAACCTAATTTTTTGAATGACCTCTTTTACAATATTGCTCCGTTGCTCCATCAATAACCAAGAAGACTAGTATTTTGTTCACGACCATCACCATTAGAATTAATAATAACACTTTGCAATGTGTGATTAGCTTCCTGGATGTCACTACAAATATTTCCAATTCTCTCTTTGTCAGTCCTTCCATCTAATATTCACCATAACAATGATATTATGTTCTTTCCGATAAGCATTGTATCAAATAGATGAACTATTTGTAGGTGCTCGTAGTATGGCAACCTACTGAATTGCATCGGGTAACTTGTCATTCCTCGCGGAAGCCCATTCATGCCTTAACGACATTCATGAAACACCAACAAATTGAAACTAACACTAATTAATAAAACAAAATGAAATTAATGCTAATGAAATTAACCAAATATTTATATAATATATCATACATAAATAATTTGCATACCTTGACGCTTTCTAATATATTCCAACTTCCATAGGTGAGGTGTCATTCTTCATGGTTTTTTCCCATTCTCTTCTTTACCATTGAATTTTTCTTTGTATGTAGTTCGATAACTATGGTTCTTAGGCAGAAAGTGCTTATACTCATCAAACACTTATTTTCCTAAACTCCTTGAATGACGAGATTTTATTCTGGGACCAAAAACTGGGCATACAAATTTACCCTTTGTTTGAATACCTACAAGATATATGAATTAATGTAGTGAATTAGAGTTACAATTTAAAAGAATGCATGATATTTGCAATATATATATATATATATATATATATATATATTAAATCACAAAAGAAAGTAACAATATACCACAAAAATGTGTTAACCCAGGAGCATCATGAATTCTCCATGATAGTATTCCATGGAATTGAAATCAAATTTTCCCTATTGGTCTAGAGATGTCATACATAGTGACCCCTTCCCATAACTTCAACAACTCATCGATAAGAGGCTCAATATATACGTTCATATCTTTAACCTGGTACTTACCTAATTGGTTCAA
>JZKD02S1962747.1:13989-36840 GCA_000966675.3 Picea glauca
GGTTGGCCCCTTGAAGAGGCTTATTATCTAAAATTATCTCTTTTTCAATGCGTTGGGTACTTTTCCTAAGGTTTTTCTATGCTATATTGATGTTTGGTTCTTAACATAACTTTTTGTAACATATGTATAGTCTTTGTACTATTACTTTCTAGTTCCTTTTAGTATTATGGACGTGTCATTTTTTATGTTATATTTTGTCACTGTGGTAGATTTCAAGTGAACTAGAGGTGTTCATTGGGTACGCAAATGGTGCTAGTCAGAACAATCAGAGGCTTTCCTTCGTAACTTGGGTAATTTTTACACCTCGAGGCCATTTATTATTTTTCGAAGGTATATGCTTAGGTGACATCACAAAAAATGTCGTCGAGTACAGTGTAGTTTTTGAGTTTCTTCATGACGCCTTGTCATTTGGTATCTCTCATCTCCGGGTCTATTTAGATGGTCAGTTGGTTCTGTCTTAGTTAAATAGAGTATATCGTGTTCATGATATGACTTTACATCGGCGATTCCTTAGTGTAAGTCTCTTAGAATGAAGCTTTGATTATATTACATATTTTCATGTTCCTAGGAGATTAAACCAAATTACATATACTCTAGCTAATCAAATTTTAGATTGACATCATGCACACATATAAAACGACATACACATAAACATGTAAATACATTTTTAAAGGTGAATATGATCCATAAGACACAAAAATACACAAAAATCCATATATAATATCATAATCATCAAAGTACATAGGTGGATGCAAGTGCCTCAAAAGTATGACCAGTAATGAGTCATGGGGCCTATGCCCTCAAAAAATATATACAAGTAGTGCTCTCGACACATGAAAAATATAGACTAGCTAAGGTCAGGGCCTATGGGCCCTGTTGTAATGATCAAAAACATTTTCCAAATGTCGAAACAATCGGACCCACGTCCATGGTGCCCCCACTACATGAGGCTACATATATGGGGGAAGATCCTCAATCTATGCCATAGGGACTGTGCAGGTGAGAGAGGTAAAGTTTCACTCCACTCATCTAAAAACCCTCTCAGCCTCACTGGATGGAAGCTCTCTTGTTGCTGTTGGTCCCCCTGTGGCGGCATGTGTGGCCCTTGGTCGAGGATGACACCTATTCCTCGCATAGTCTGCAGGTCACACTGGTCCCACATCTGTACATAATAGACTCCGTCAAATACTCAGGTATTTAAAAAAAAAAAAAAACTCATCTTCTTTTAAGCCCTTTTCAGACCCTCTAAACATGAAAATATTGTCAAGATATCTTGTGGCCTTTCACGCTTGTTAAACTGAAATTTGAAGTCACGTCTATCTGGCAGTAGTTTACCCTTTTTTCGGTCCGGACGGTCAACTGTACGAACAAAGGTGTACTCTAAGGAACTTTAGTTCTCTAGAAGAGTACTCTCAGGTATCATTTTAACCCTTTTTATGGCCCAAGGGACTAAATGTAAGAAAAAGTAACCCCCACAGAGTCCATAGTTAAGCTCTTTTCAGACTCCCTAAAATTGAAAAGATCGTTGAGTGACCTTATTCTTTCACACTCATTAAAATGGTCCAGAAGAACATTCCTGACAGAGTCCATAGTTAATTTTTTTTCAAACTCCTTAAAAATGAAAAAATGGCCGACTGATATTGTCTTTATCACACTCGTTAAAATGGTTTTGAATAGACATCTTGTCAGTGCTAGTTTAACCCTTTTTCGAACTGAATAGACTACCTTCGAGAAAGGTACCCCAATGGAGTCTCCTTTTACATTTTTTTAGACTCTCTAAATATGAAAAATCATTGAGCTTACCTTCTCTGGGATCGTTAAATTTACATCGAAGGACGTTACCATTGTGTGTTTTATTAATCACATTTTCATACTCGCATCTTTGGCCTAATGTCGGCTCCATGTTTTTCTCAACTGAACCATCTAAAGAATTCCTTATACACAAGCCTTGTAGCACTTTGCCTCTACATCTTGACACCTTTGGCCCCTGGAGGATTTTTCCCAAGTGTCCTTACTTTGAACATCAGCCTTTTCCCTCTGCCTTGAACTTGTATTTTTTCAACACTCATTCCTCCTTTGTAACGTAAAATTATTTTATTCTTTTTCCAAAATTATTGAAAAAAGACAAAAAAATCAAATATACCCCAAAAAGAGAAAGGGAAAAGTATTTTCTTTATTGGTAGCATAATGATTCGACCTTGGATAAAGCACATCTGTCCATTTGTTCGTCAAAATTTGGGATTTCATAAGACCTTAGGAAGTTGTTCTCACTACATAGAGTTGTGTCCTCCTCCATTTGGTTATTCTTCCAAACATATGGAGAGTTTTCATTGCCTCCTGCCTCGTAATCATATGTTAATGCCATGCTTCCTGAGTCTTATCATTTGTCATGATATTATCCAAGGGAAGTTTTCACCAAGCCTAAGTTGGCCCCTCTACAATTTGTCTCTTTCCCTCATACCTGGCCATCCTAAATGTCCAATCAAGTCTTTGTTCAAAATCAATGAAGTCTTCAGTCTGATCATCAATATTCTCTAGTCCATGACCGATGAGTCATCAAAGACCTATGGGTAGTGACAAGGGTTTCCTTCTTGTTGTACTTTGCCTTGAATATTGAATATGTCTCTTGACCTTTCATGCATTAGATCGTAAGCCCTACAATCCCTATCATCATGTCCTATGGACTTACAAAATGTATTGTACAAATTTGTAGTTGTTTGAACATACTTTTGCATGTAGTAGCACTCACTAGGGTGATGTTTATTTCTACATACCTCGCACCAAGTTAAGGTGACTTGCTTCAAATGGATCGAATATCTAGAAGACAAGTATTCATTGAATAGGGGATAGCCTTCCTTTTCATGGCCTTCTAATCTGCATCTGATACACCATATGTCTTCTCTCTTATCTTTTCCCTTGTCTTTATTCATATCTTTGACCCGCAAAGACAAACTAGTTAACTGACTCAAGATCCGACTCATACCTGAGTTGGATTATCCCATAAGGGTGGATTCTAACTTCATGGTGATATCCAATGCCTCATACTGTGAAGCAATCTTTTGTTGCATCAGGGGAACTCTGATGTGTGGTAAGAGGGAAGAAGTGAACCATTCTTTGTTTTATTCATCTGGGATCTAAAAATTGAATCAAATTATTAAGGTTTTGAATCTCTGATCAATTTCCCAAACAGGTTTGACCACCTTCTACTTGATCTCTTTCATCTCTGTGATACATTGTGACTCTGACTTGGGTTTTTTGAACTCTCCAATTAGCGCATTCTTAATCTATTTCAGTGGCTTAGGTTATGCAAGTCCTTGGACAAGATTCATGTACCATCTTAGTGTGCGATCCCTTAGGGTGGTACTAAACTGCCTTCTTTTGACAGCTTCATCAGTGACATTTTTAATATTTCATACGACTTCACATAGGAACAAGTGTTGATCAGGATCTTTAGATCCATCTCCCCTAAATATAGGAAGCCTCATCTCATATACCATAGATCTTCTTAGGGTCCCTGACTGAGTATGTGGTGGATTACTAGTGATAGTGCTCTAGGTACTCTGGTGGCCAGTATTACTCTGATTGTTTAATACTAATGAATCAACAAGAGGGATAGTAGTACTTACTTCGATGGTTTGTGCAGTTCCTAAAGTTTCAGGTTCTCCCTGGTGAAGCTCTTTAGCTTCCCCTTCCTCTATCCTAGCAGGTTCTGAATGCTCCCCATCTGTCAAATATGCCTCTTCTCCACTGTAGAAATCCTCCTCCCCATAGTTCTGCTTAAACAGGTTTGCAAGGTGAACTTCTCGGAACACTCTCCCACTATGCATATGTCCAGCTTTTGTGTCATTGTCGCTGTCTCAATTCTTGAACATTAGCCTTTCTAGATCCGACCAATCTACTGTTTATTCAATATGTTCTTCTCATGCAATAACATATTGAGTCTCAACTTCAAGAATTGTAGAAATTTTCCTCTGGGTCCCTTGAAGAAGTATCTCTCATTTTGGTTGTATGATTCTACTCTATCAACAAAAAACTCTGTGATGTACCCTCCAATGGTTCTATCAAACCAATGATCTACTACTCATGATACAATGTTATAAACTCTTTTGACCTTCTTGATCAGCTCTGACATCCGAACCACAAAAGGTATAGATTGTATCTCAAATTGGGCATCTGCTAATCTAGCTAGTCACTCATACAACTCCTGATCGATTCCCCAAACGAAAATTGTGTGTATATCAGTAAAGATATATTTATCCAAAAAATCCTCTAAACTAAGATTAGAGTTCTTTTTTTGGGATTCAATGAAGTCCTTTTCTTTATCCTCTATCCACTTTTGAGTCTCTGTCTTTGATGGAAACCACCTTAATACTCCCTCAAGAAGATCCATGTCCCGAAAATAGAACCATTTGTTGGCACAGGGATAGACCTTGGGTTCACCTCCAAGAGCGCAATAGAAAGCCCTAACTACTGGCCCTTTTGACAACACCTGCCAAGCATATGCAGTCTCACCAGAAGAAGTTATGGGGGGATTGCAGGACAAAAATGTCTACAACCAAGGGGAATATCAAGTGTCTACAACTAAACAATTAATTTTCCATTTGAACATGGAGTGGTAGGTATATTGGGAATATGAGGGGCTTATAATGAGTGAAAAAGTGGTAGCATGGATGGGAAGTAACCAACGAATATTGTTCAAGCAAATGAAGAAGTAACAAAAAAGGTATCCATATTCAATTTCCCAACACCAATCATCAACTAGCCTTTTCTTTTATTATTAATCCTTTCTCTTTTCAACCAAATGAAATTCATAATAATATAATAGGGAATGTTTAAAATGTATTTGTGAAGGTTAGGGGCATATAATAAGATAAAACGTGAGAGCATGGAAGGGAAAATATGATTATTTTTCTATTATATGCAATAGTATTTATTAAAAAAAAACATCATCACCATCGTTTTCCAAAACCTTTCTCTATTCAATAACTCAAATACAACACACATTTTTTTTTTCATATTATCAATTATAAAAAACAAAGGAAAGTTCCAGGACTATCAAACTGTACAACTTTAATTTCTTCTTCCTTTTCTTTTTATCAGCAAAGTTTTCATAAAATACTGTTAGCATAGTCGTTCCAAAAATTAAAACCAGATTACATCAAGCACGTATGGGAGGATGAGAAAACCACATAAATCCATCATCACAACTTTAATACTTGTTTTATAACAAATTGGGTTTCGAAACCCTGTGTGAAACTGGTGCTTATCATTTATTTTAACATTATACAACTTCAAAATCGACAAAACCCCCATGGATAAATAACAAGTGAGACAAGACTTGACGTAAATAACCAATCTTCCCATTGTCAAGTTAATCACTTATAACATACATCAAGACCAAAGTTTGAATCTCTTAATTTCCATACACCAGATGAAATAACCGAGATCTGGGTGCACGAAAGGGTTAAACATACATCAGTGGTTCACAAAAAAAAAAACATTTAACCATCTCTTGTCACAATAGACTTTCCACAGACTTCTCCACATACCTCTCATGGTGGCCGCAAGTAAAATACGCCCATATATTCACAAATATTTGAAAGGTAATTTGAAGTAGCTACAAGTCTTCCAAAGACTAGGTAATGGAGTTAAGAAAAAAAACTATTCTTTTGTTTCACAGAGACAATAAAACCCTTGAATTGTAATGACCAAAGATGAGTGAAACCAAAAAAAAATTCCATAATTATTTTCCAACATTCATAGCACATGAGAAGTATTCATTCTAGGCATAACACAATAACATAATCCAAACAGAAAGGATTTTCAAACACTATTCTCATCTTGAAAAATTTAAATGCCAACAGGGAGGAACTTCCACTTAAATGCAATTTGCACAGTCATGATACCCACATACATCCATTTACACTTTGGAAGAAAACATAGTCTGTAAGAAAATCTAAGAGCGAAAGTCATGATTTTATTCTGAGTGGATATATGTTTCATGAATGGAGAGGTAAGATCCATCATACATGTATGGAGAATGCTAGAAACTAACAAGCATGACTGTTCTTTCCAAGGTCGAGAAAAATGGAGGCAACACTAGCCAAAGAAACCAACACAAATGAAAACCAAGTGAGGGTAGTGACCTTGAGGTAGGGTTAAAGCGATGTGTAGTAATTGTAGGTCATTTCTCACATTAACTTCCATCAACTATAGCCATTTATGAGTGAACCCAACACATCCAATGCATAGTCCACTATGTTTACCACATAACATTTCAATACAAAAATTGAATTTTCCTCTTTTCATTAAGCTCATAAGTTTTATATGCATAATCGACACTTAGCACCAAATACCTCTCATGTCCCACATTATTTTATAGGGAAGGATTGGCACCTTATAAGACTTAACAATTTTCCATGATAATAACAAAAATATCATAAGTGGAATATTCCATAACCATATGTGGCCCATGCTTGGAATTTGAATCAACAAGTCAAAATATATGTGTAGCAAGAATAAACCAATATGCTCATTAAAACAACATTTTTCCCCTTTCCTTTCTAAATTAAATTGCCAATAAACCCCATCATTCATCCAAAAAGTGGTTTCCAATTTCAAACTATAGAGTCATCTTTGCAAGGTAGTAATGAGTGCAATCAAATAAAAATGCCTTTCATTTTTATTCACATAACGACCTCCCACCTATATATATATAGTAAGGCATTGCAACCCATTTGCAGGCAAGGATTTCATGTCGGTATTTTGTGTGACAATGAGACGCAATACAATTCCCTCATAAGAGAGGGTTTTCTTCTAGGGAAAAAGACCCTAAAAATAACTTCTACCATCGGATCTGCAACCTTATAATGAACATTCTAGTTTGACTATGAAATTACAATATTTTACAAGACAATTTTTCCAAATATTTATTTTTATGGGCACTGCCCCAAATTTCCATCTATGGGGGGGCTACAAAAATTATCGGTGCCCCCCCTAGAGATAGTTGTGGGGGGGAAATCCCCCTCATACCTCTTGTTATGGAATGGGGTCGAAGCATGACTTAAACAAACCTTTGAATCGTGAATATAATCAAGCTCCACAACCAATAATCTCCCACTTGGATACTGATCACAACAACACCATTGTTGTTGTACTTGTTGGACTATACTCCACCTTGGACCTACAAAATTTCTCTTGTTCACCTTCATGCTTGAAGACCAACTGAAACTAAGAAAGAACTCAATTCCTCCCTTGCTTCTCCCTTTTTGAACATGTCTACAGGATTTTGGCTAGTATGTATCTTTTTCAACTTTAAATGTCCATCTTCCAAGATGGATTGTATAAAATGGTACCTGAGATGTATATGATTATTATTTGAATGGAAGGAAGAGTTATTTTCAAGATGAATGGCACTCTCATTGTCATAGTACAACATTTTATTCTCCTGCTTCTTTCCCAATGCCTCCATAAACCTCTGTAACCAAATCATTTCTTTACTATCCTCTGTAGTAGAAACATACTCTGCTTATGTTGTTGAAAGTGCAAAAACCTTTTGTAGTTTCGAAATACAAATTACTATTGTTCCACCTACAATAAAAACATACCCTGTGGTGCTCCTCCTGCTATCTTTATCACCTACCATATCTAAATCAATATATCATTGTAGAATAGTTTTTGAACCTACAAAACATAGTTCATGAGTAGAAGTACCTATCAAATACCCGAGAATCCACTTTACTACCTCCCAATATTCTTTACCTAGATTATTCATATACTTTCTCACAACTCCCACTGTATGTGAAATATCTGGTCTTGTGAAAACCATCACATACATCAAGCTTCCAAATGATAATGAATAAGGAACCCTGGACATGTATTCTATCTCCTCATCTGTCTTGGGACACATTTCCTTAGTTAATTTGACATGACTAGCCAAATGTGTACTAAATCATTTTTCATTCTGCATTCTAAAACCCTCCAACACCTTCTCTATGTACTCACCCTAAAACAATGTCAATTTGCAATTTTTCCCGTCTCTTGTTATTATCATACTAAGGATTTTCTTTGCAACACCCAAATCCTTCATCTCAAATGAATTAGATAATTTATTCTTGAGCACATTTATATCCTACATATTAGACCCTACAACAAGCATGTCATCTACATACAATAGCAAGATAACATAGCTTCCATTTTCTACCCTTTTAAAATAAACACAACGATCATAATGACATCTACTATAATCTTGTCCTATCATAAACACATTAAACTTAAAATACCATTGCCTTGGAGCTTGATTTAGGCCATGCAATCTCTTCTTCAGTGTGCATACCAAATTTTCCTTCCCTTCGACCTCATACCCCTATGGTTGTTGCATATACATCTCTTCCTCAAAATCACCGCATATACATCTCTTCCTCAAAATCCCCATGGAGAAAAGTTGTTTTTACATCTAACTATTCAAGATGCAAATATTATACTGCCATAATAATTAAAATAGTCCTAATTGAATTTATCTTAACAATACGAGAAAATATTTCATTAAAATCTATACCTATATTTTTCCAAACCCCTTTACAACAAGTCTAGCCTTGTACTATTTTTTCCTACAACTTCTTCCTTCAACTTGTAAACCCATTTATTCTGAAATGCTCTTTTTCTTGCATGCAACTGAACCAAGGCCCAAGTCTGGTTATTTACCAAGGAATCCATTTCCTCTTTCATGCCTTCCTCCCACTTCTTTTTAGTGTCTACCTACATTTCATCTTCATAACATTCTAGTTCACCAGAATCAGTCAACAATGAATAATACAATGAAGGAGAGTATTGTTCAAGAGGTCTACTTAACCTAGTAGATATTCTAACAACACTTGTAGGAGCTTGAGGTTCCTAATGATCTCATTGTTGTACATTTTTATTTTCTGGTACCCTTGAAATTTCTTTTTTAGTGATCTCATCAAGCACGGTGTATTGTGGTTTTTCTTTTTTATGTTTCTTTCCCTGCAACTAATCTCTGTACATGACTTTCTCATTGAATATGACATCTCTACCCTTGTACCCATCAAGAGGGAAAAAAAATACAGATTCAGTAAGAGTGAATAACATGGAAAATTTATATAAATGACTGCATGAATGGAGGATTATGTTGAGCCAAAAATGGATGGTGTTCTCAATTGGATAACCTTCAGTTCATACACATCAGATTCAAAGGTTGGTCTATAGAATTGACAGTAGAGGGTGCATGAAGCATCAACTAGAAGATGTGCCTGTATAAACCGATCTTTGTGTTGGATTTGCATAGAACTATATGACCCACATAGGTATGATGGAATAAATAATATTAATGTGTTTATAAAATCATTTGAATTATAGGTACCTAGATAGAAGAGGTTGTTAGCACTAGACGTCATCTTAAAAGAAACTCCAACTAGATGGTGGGACGTGCACATAAAGAGTATTAAGGATTGGGAACAATGTAGTAGATTCATGCATATATGATTTGGAATGAAGAAGAAGTAAGTGCATAGAAATACATAGGAGAAAGTGACCCAATGGATCACATGGAAAAGTGTATGTCTTTATGGCGCCCAGTATCAAAAACATAATGGATGCACCAATTCATACACACGTTGGATACAATCCCGAGGAATTGGTATTTAGAATTGGAGACGCAGAGAGAGACAACATCATTGGAAGGATTGGTCCAGATATTCAAAATCACATTCAAATTTGAACATGAATCTCCCTCCATCTAGGAATCCCTACAAGCCCTCTGAACAAAGATATTCTCTAAGGTAGAATCAATGGAATAAGAAACCCTAGGCATTGAGCACATAAACAAATTAATGGTCTATAATCTATTGGAATGCTATAATTTCATGGAGGAGGAATACGATGAAGAGGACCCCAGGAATGTCTAGGTAACATATACAGAAGGAACACATGCAGTAGAAGGTCCATAGTTGGTATCCGTCGCATACACACAACCAATAAATACATAGAAAGTCAAAATTGGGACAATGGGGAATCCTAACTTTGCGCACACATGAGACTATTGGAACAATGAGGAAATTGATAAGGTGGTATACTTATTATGAGAATATTAGGACTTATTTCCCACTAAATTCTCATAGCTGAAGGGGATAGAGGGTGACTTAGGGGAGATGAATATTCCACTAAAACATAGATTTAATCCAATACGACATAGATTGTACAGATTGAACCCAAGGTATAAGGAGAAGGCTAAGGATAAACTAGATAGAATGCTTGATGTTGGAATCATTGAAATAGTCAAAGAATATGAATGGACTATCCCTTTGGTGGTATAAGACAAGAAGAATGGAGGGATTGGGATCTGCGTTGACTTAAGGAAGTTGAATGATGCATTCTTACATGACCCATTCCAAACACCATTCATTGATGAAGTATTGGAGAACATAGGAGGTCAAGAATCGTATTTGTTCACTGATGGATTATCCGGGTATCATAAGATAAAAATCACTTGGGATGAAATGCATAAAACCATGTATGTGACATAATGGGGAAATTATCAATACATGGTGATGCCATTTGGATATAAGAATTCCCATGCAATATTTTATAGAGTGGTTGTGGCCACATTAAAATATTTCATTCATAAATGTTTGGAAGTGTACTTAGACGATTGGATGATATTATACTTAGAGCCAAACCACGAAACTAGATGTAAGACCAAATCATCTCTCATGGATATTGACAGGAGAGGATGTAGGTAATTTACATGATAATTTCCAGAATTCACATTTATTCATAGTCAAGATGGTGTATGATTATTTTGAGGACATTGTGGAGTTTCTACATACAGGTGTGGATCCCTCTGATATGACAGTGGCGCAGAAGAAACAATTGGTAGTCAAGCTAGAGAAATATAAAATTATTGAATGGAACTTGTATAATTTAGGGGAATATGGATGTAAATTTGTTGAAACTGCACAAAATAGATCTAGCTAGCAAATGAAATACACAATTTGTAGAGAAAATATGATTAAAGAGAAGCAGGAGAGAAAGAATGGAAGAATTCCCGTTAACCAAATGAATGAATGATAATTTACACATGATATACTCTGTATAACTCAACTAATTCTCACTGGAGGGGAATCCAATGCACCATAGTGGTGGTCTAGAGTGGTCTGGACACACACCAACAACTATGGGAGTAAACTTCCACCTATTCTAGTCTCACAGGTTGTTACAGGAGTGAACTGCTACCTAGTATGAGTTAACTAGTCTCTCAGTATTCAGTTAACTAGATGAAATAGAGTGAAGTGAGGGGGAGATCAAGGAATCATGAGTAATGTGATAGTCTGGTGATAATCTAAAGGGCAATGCACATTATTTGGTGATGATACAAATGATGCATGGTGATGATGCCAATGTGGCATCTAGGCTCCACTCAAATGATCAAATTGAAGTGTGAAATGAAAAGAATATTCTCCCTAAACTATAGGAGACTGAATAATGACTAATAAACATATGGAAAGAATTAGGAAAAATCAATCCTAGGTGTGTGTGAAGTATCTCCAACACCCCCCTTAAACATCACTATGGTGAAAATAAAGAATGGGTCTTGCAAACAAGGCCATGTTAGGTACCCAAATACAAAAGATACACTGAAATAAATGAGGAAAGAGGGAAAAAATAATGGGAACCCCCCCCCATCAAAGTACAATGTATGTAAAAATAAGAACTAATTTTTTTTAGGAAATTGTGTCCTTCACTCCAAGACAACTGCACAGAGAATGGAACTTCTTCTTAATGAATGCCATGGTGAAGATGTCTGCAATATGTTCTGCTAAAGAAAATAAATGCAAGTTGATGATCCCCTCGTGTACTAATACCTAGATGTAGTGCATGTGGATCACTATGTGCTTTGTCCACTTCCTCTGAACTAGATCTCTGAAAAAATTTAGTGTTCTCTAGTTGTCACACCAGATGATGATTGATCGATGAAACTAAATTCCCAACTTAGTGAGAAAATTTTGTAGCCACATATCCTAAATGGTTATGATAACTACCCCTATGTACTCTTCCTCGATTGAAGATAGAGAAACAACACCCTGCTTCTTTCTTGGCCAATAGATATGCTGGGAATCAAGACTGAGTGAGTAACTAGATGTGAAATTGTGATCAATGCTATTGCCATCCTAGTTAGAATAAGTGAACCCGATGATGTCAAATGTAGAGTCATTTTCATAGTGAATACCAAAGGTGATGGTTCCTTGTACGTATCGAAGGATACACTTTGCAACCTTCCCATGTAGCTCATGTGGCTCCTGTATGAACTTGGAGACTGCTCTAACTGCATAGGAGAGGTCTAGTCTGGACTGTGTTAGATATAACAAGATCCCCACTAGTTTTTTGTATAGTGTGTTGTCAACCAGTGGAGTGGCCCTATCATCCTCAAGTCTGACTCATGATAGGAAAGGATTTGGGGAAAAATTACAACTTGTCATATGAAATATCTCAAGGATATCTCATGCATACTTGGCCTGAGACAGTTTGATTCCTGTTGCATCCTGACTGATCTCAAGTCCAAGGAAGAAATGTAGCAGACCCATGTCTTTCATCAAGAGCCTATAATGCAGAATCTTCTTGACTACAATAATTTTTTAAGTCAAGCAAACGACGATCAACAAATAATCAACATACAAAACTAGGACTAGAAGTGAATTAGTCATCCTAAGCATGTAAACATTCAGATCTGACTTACAATGTACAAAGTTTTTTGACAGCAGGTAGAAGTCCACATTGGTATACCATGCCCTTGGAGCCTGATTGAGGCCATAAAGATACTTCTTTAGTCGACAGACCAAAAATGAATCCTACACAAATCTATGGGGTTGCTCCATATATATCTCCTCAGAGAGATCATCATCAAGAAAGGAATTCTTCATTTTCATCTCATGGAATTACCATCTCTTAGTTATCGCAATGGAAAGTCCCAAACATATGGAATCCATCTTTATTACTTGAGATAAATTCTCATCATAGTCAATGCCACGCACCTGTTGAAAGTCTTTGGCAATTATCCTAGATTTGTATCTGTTAACCTATCCATCCATTATGCTCTTGGTCCTATAGACCCATCTACACCTAACAAGTTTCCTTCCTAAAGGAAGGGGAACCAAATCCCACGTCTGGTTCTCAAGGAGGGATTTTTATTGTTCCTTCATGGTAGATTCCCAAAAAGGATTTCCAACAACCTCAACATAGGACTTTTGATATGAAGAATGAACCAAGAAAAGATTCTTGGGTGGCATCGGTTGAGTGGTAGTGAGTGAAAGGGGAGGCTCCTTGAAATCATATATAAAGTCCTCTTAGTATCATTTGGATCCAAAACAAGATCATCTGCATCTTGAAGAGTAGTCTTGGCCCACTTGGGCCTCTGCTCTCGCTCTGCATCTGCATCTCCGTGCACTGAATCTACATCTGAATGTACTGACTTTGTATTTGGATCATTTGAATCCTATAAATCATAACTCTCATCTGAGGAAGAGTCGCCAAGTGCATGCTCATCATATATGATAGGTGGAAGAACATTATTTTCTTCATGAAGTTGTTGAGTTACATATGATACACTTTCCTTGAATTGGACACTACGCTCAATGATGAGCCGATCTGAGGAAAGATGAATGAGTCTGTATCCCTTATCACCACTAGGGTATCTAAAAAATATACACTCTCTTCTCTGTGGATCAAGTTCCTTCCTCTTCTCAGAGGGAATCATGGCCCATGCATGTGAAACAAAAATACGAAAGTGGGTCACTTCCAGTTTGAGGCAACTCCAAGCCTAGTAGGGGGTCTTATCCTTGACAAATCTATGGCGAGATATATTTTGGATGTAGGTTGCACAATTACGTTCTTCAACCCATAATATCTGTGGAAGTGACTTTGCATGTAGCATGAAATATGCCATCTCTTTTAGAGATATATTTTTCCACTCAACAACTATTTTTCCTCATTTCGCCTCCTTAGATTTATCAACCCCGCAAGCCTTGATTTGTGACAAAAAATACTTATAGTTGGTAAAGAAACCTTGGATATTGTCGAAGATTTTTGGATCCAAAGTGATCAATTCCACCTTGATCATGTATCCCCTCATCTCATCTTTTTTTCAAAAAATCCCTTCCATGGTGTTCCATGCTTCATTGGGGGTTTTACAGGAGGATATGTGAAAGAGGAGTTTAGGAGAAATTAGAATGCAAATAGTTTGAAATGCTTCATCAATTTGATTTAGATACTTGGATTTTTCTATGGATGATGTTGGTTCAATTTTTGTGTTCATGGTTAACCTATATAATCCTCTGGCTTGAAGATGTATTGTCATATTCTCATTCCATGAAAAGAAATTGTACGATGTATGAATGAATTCTTTTGGAAATTTCATTTTTTCGTTGTCTTCAATATTTGATACCTACAAAAATAATCTGGTGTATTTTTTCCCTAGTAGTCTGTTGGCTTTGATACCATGTAAATGTGTTAAAATTGTAAAAAATAGATCTATCTAGAAAATGACATACATAATTTGAAGATAAAATATGTTAAAAGAGAAGCGGGAGAGAAAGAATGGAAGAATTTTCATTAAAAAAATGAATGAATGATAATTTACACATGATATACTCTGTATAATTTAACTAATTTACACTAGAGGAGAAGCCAATGTGACATAGTGGTTTTCTAGAGTGAAATGGACACACACCAACAATTATAGGAGTAAATTGCCACCTAGTATAGTCTCTCAAGTAGTTACAAGATTGAACTCCCACTTAGTCTGAGTTAACTAGTCTCTCAGTCTTCATTTAACTGACTGAAATAGAGTGAAGTGATGAGGAGATCAGAAAGCATGAGTAATGTGATAGTCTGGTGATAATCCCATGGACAATGTGAATTAGATGGTGATGATTCCAATGTTGCATGGTGATGATCCCAATGTGGTATCTAGACTCCACTCAACTGATCAAACTGAAGTGTGAGATGAAGAGAATATTCTTCTAGAGGAATAGTCTCCCTAATCTATAGGAGACTGAATAATGACTAATAATCATAGGGAAAAACTTAGGAAAAATAAATCCTAGGTGTTTGTGAAGTATCTCCAACAATGGAAACCTGAGGCATTGTCTACTCAAACATGAAATAACAACCATATTGGAGGAAGTACACAACGGTATTGTTGGAGGACATTACGTAGGAAAAGAAACGAAATAGAATATTTTATGCAAAAGGATTTGGTGGCTTACATTATTCAAGGACGTGAAGGAGTATTGGTAGTCTTGTGACATATTCCAAAGAGTGGGTAAATCATCTTGAGGCAATTAAATACCCTTAAATACACAAGTTACTTTGCAATCATTCAATAAGTGGGATATTGATTTAGTGGGTCCCATCAACCCACAAGTAAGGATATCAAGAGAAAGATACATCATCACTACGATCAAGTATTTAACCAGGTGGGTAGAAGCATCACTTGTTACTAATTTCACCGTAGATATTTCCGTACAGTTTCTATTTGAGAATGTAGTTACCAAGTTTGGATGTCCATGCATATTACTTAGCGACCAAGGTATGCACTTTCTTAACCAAACCATTGCTTCATTAACTACGGAATTTTAGATTCATCATCATAAAAGTAGACCATATCACCCTCATGCTAATGGAATAGTAGAATCTTTCAATAAAATTTTGGAGAATACTTTGACCAATATATGCAATTTTTGAAGAGACGATTGGGACTTATGCATCCTTGTGATACTATAGGCCTACAAAACTACAACTAAGAAAATGACAAGGAAGACAACATTCCAATTGGTATATGGTTATGAAGCAGTAATTCCAATGGATTTCATTGTACCTAGTATATGCATTGCAACCATCACTGATCTTTTGGACACAAGTGGCACAGTTAGTCCATATTGAGGAGGAAAGGTTTTTGACTGGATTCCATCAAAAAGTATATAAATCTAGAGATAATGCCTGTCATGGTCAACATATTAAGAAAAAGAAATTACAAGTCGGGGACTTGGTACTACTCTATGATAGTAAGTATATACAACACCCATGAAAGTTTCACATGCACTGGTTAGGGCCATATGTGATCCAACACATAACAAAGATAGGTGTTGCATGATTGAGAACCTTGGATGGATAGATCATGGACATAATGGTGAATGGAATTCAGTTGAATCTTTATAGAGACAATCAATTTTTTTCCCAGTGACCTATGCAGCACAAACACCCCTGTATTATAGTATATGTACCATAGTAGCAATAAAAACACGAAAACAAAATAATAAGTAGAAATAGGGGAAAAAAACATAAAAAGTTAGTGATAGTAAAAAGGAAAAGAGTAAGGAGAATCCCAAGGTATTAGAACTTGCGTAGTTGGAATGATCATCTTACATGAATTGAACGCTGCATCAAGTTTAATGAGAATATAAGGACAGACCCACCTATGAAGAGAAACACATTATTGTATAGGGAAACATGAAAATACCATTAAACACATTCAAGCATGGAAAATATTTTTGGACGACCCATGTGATGGGTCATTATAGCACCATATAAGAATTTACTCAGGAAAGCCATCATAAATCACATCCAATCGGTGGTATGAGGGAGATATCATCTGAAGGGTTTGGTAATTAAGATGCAATGATGGAACCACTCATCAACTCTGGTGGTACAGGGGATGAGTTAGTTAAAACAGGATGGGGCAAGTAAGGTCGGAATGACACCACAACAACATAATAACATCATAAGTGGAACTCATTTTTTTCCTATCACATTGAGAAAATAGGAGAGGTCCAGTGAGAATAGAGTCGAGATTCAACTCACCGAGAAGGACAGTGAGGCAATAAAAAAGGAGACAACTTTGCCACCGTTTGAGTGAATGATGACCATTTTGGTGTAATAACAAGAATATGTCAAGCATGACATGGTAGATACATAGAATAAACTACATTATTTGACTGAGCATATTACCAAGGAGATCACCACCAAACAATCCACCATTCTCACAAAGGTGGAAACATCTAAAGCTACAACGGATCAATTTATTGCAGCATGGAAGAACAGGAAACATGCCTGAGTGGCTTGAGACGAGCCACATGTGAGTTTTGGGGACTTGTTGGATAGGTATTTTTGGATATAATGTTGAGAATAATATAATAAAGAAGAAAGAGGGCAGAAGGAAGGATTCATGCAGAAGGAAGGAATCACGTAGAAGGAAGGATTCACGTAGAAGATACAAAGGGCACAAAAGGACATGAAGGATGAATATAGTGCAAAGACAAAAGGATAAAGGAAGTGAGTGAGAAAAGGAGGTGAAAATGATGATAGTGCAAATTTCTTGAAATAGAAGGACAACATAAAAGTTGTATAAAGAACAAGAAGTAGAAGAAGGAAAATAGCCAGTTAACTAAAGATGGCTATTCCATGCATTGCAATGGGTTATTTTTGGATAGATAAGAATAGAACTTGAAACCCTAGTTTTTGGGGTATAAATATGTAATGGGATTGGGATATAGATATACACATCTAGATATATAGAGAGATATGTAGAGATATGCGTATGTAGGTGTGAGAATGTGTGCATGGAAGAGAGTTGAGGTTATGGAAAGATCATGAATGTAATAGTCATTTGGGAAGAAAGAATATGAATACAAAAGGATTTTAGAAAGGATATTGTGTCTTTTGTTCTTACTTGTCTTTATGCATTCATGAATGAGGATATAATTCACATAATGAATTTATACTATGAATGGGTTATGTTGGAATGTTCATGTATAGTTGTGATAGTTTAGGTAATAATCAAGAACATGCCTAAGTGAATATTAGGAAGAATTATTCACGCATTAGCCTCCCTTTCCCTTACTACTGTAGAAACCTAGTTCTTATAGCCCCAATAGATACCTCTGGTGAAACTTCATATGCGCAAGCAGGTGATGCCAAAAGCGATGGTGTCTTGATGGTTTTGTTGGTCACGTTCAACCCAAACCCTAGGTCTGATAATAGTTGCATAGAAAAGAATAAGCCAACAAAGGACCTTGGGTTACAAATGAGTGAATAAATGACTAGCATCATGAAGAAATTGGGAGCAGTCTGGAAGGAAGTGAAGGTAGTTCTTGAGAAACATGTGTATAAATCTTGGCACACTCTTGAGGAAAGATAAAGGGTAACATATTTAAAATATATCTAGTGCATCATTGAAGAAGCATGGTTAGAAGAGGATTATAGATTAATGTATCATGGCATAATAAAACATGTCTTGATTATTTGTGTCAGTAATACAACAACATATGAAAGGACCAATTTTTATTTCTAAGGGGAAGAAGTTGAAGTTAGTTTTTTGCAAAATCAAAGGACCATCATTCCTGTAGCCCCCCTTCCCTTCTGGGGATTCTGCTACCTATCTGTCTTGGATTTTCAAAATCCGTGAACTGAATTTGATCTTTGGGCCTTCAACATACCCTGAACAACTAATGCAAACATGTCCTTTGATGTCACCTGTAAGTTCAAACTACTTGCAGCTCCACTCTCTAATGCTTGGCAACACCAATTCATAAGCACTAGTCTCACGCTAGACTCTTTCTCTTATGTGACCATGGGTTGTAACCTTGGGCCAACCCCTTCACAAATTCAGGATTCAAAAATAGTGTGACCTCTTCCTTTGTTTCTCTTAAAAACACTTCTCTCTAAATTCACGGATCTCTATCACGTGTCTCCCTGGATCTGATGGTCTAGTTGAACTTCAATTTTCACGAATTCACGAAATTTAACCTACTCCACACCCAACTCCTTTGGACCTCAAACTCTCAGATTTTCTAATATGCTTCCATTAGTCTCCTCACAATAAATGGTTAATATTCACCTCACGATTTTGTGACTTCGACAATCCCGCTTCTCAACACTCCAAACTCTGAAATGTCAAAATACCTCATGGCTAATTCTTCGTGCAACGTTTCCCAGATATAATAGTTTGGAATGATCCCAATCCCTCTTCGATGGATATTACTCGTTAACTATGGGAAACCTTAAAGGACTCCTCCCTTTCAATATTTCCCACCTCTCGCCCTCCTGAACTTGTTCCTCCTCGAACATTTTCCTCCTTAGAATGATCTCTTCGACACTTAGTCAAAATTTTAGTTGGTGCACGCCTTGCAATAGGTCCTCCTCCACAAATTAAATTCTTTGCGGATGACTTCTACTACTCATCTCGAGTTTCTGAGTTAGAAGACTCTACAGTGCACTCCTTGCGAACAAACCTCCTTCAATATTGATTCTTGAAGGATGATTGTGCACTCCTTGCGATAGTCCTTCCATGATTTACTGTTTCCTCTGAAGAATATGAAATTGAGCTAGGTTCCTTCTACCCACACTCTCAAACTGTATTTTCTAAAATTTCTGAGTCAAATTAGACTGTGTCACACACACCTTGTAGACTCTATGCACTCCTTGCACATATAAAGTTCACATTATCCCTTCTGAGCTTATGAGTCAAAAAATACTCTATCAACACACACCTTGCGAACACTATGCACACTTGCACTTGCGTGTAGAAGAGAAACAATTGAAGATTAACTGAATATTCACATATTCATGCATTCAACCATGTAAATGCATTCATAAACACAAGAACAAGGAATAACAAAGAATTGCAAATAAACAAAAAGTCTACCATTCATTCATTCAGATAGACACAACAACACCAAGCATTTGGAAATATTCTTCTTTGTTGTATTCATTCAACTGGAAATGTACATGTGTTCATACAATGCTTCTCAGTAGCTCTCAACTCTCATCTACAATGGGAACAGGTATCAAAATGGATAGAATGCTAACAACTTCAACTATCAACCATCAACAACCTCTTCTAGGCAACAATACAAAGATTTATACAAGAAGGGATCTTTGAGATTTTCCCTCCAAATATTATAGAGTTATCCTATCGAAATAAAAGTGTTCAACTACTTAGAATTTATTACAATAAATATTTGTGATAGACCGATAATATCGAAGACATCGAATTTGTGCTGCACTCAGCTTCATTAAAAGAAAATACATTCTCCAATGATTTCATGAGATCATTCATATCCAAAACATTAAATAGGATCTTTAATTAAAATCCTTTCAAAATATTTGAGTGATACACCTTCTTTAAAATTTTAAAATTTCTCTTCAAAATGTACGCTAGTACGCCTAGTTATCCTCCACTCGTTCTTTGTTGGTGATGATCCTACATCATACTCCTCTGACTGAAAAATTCATGGACTCATGCCCATGAGATCCTTTACTAGCCTTCCATGTTTCTGGATATCCGCTTCACTTACCCAACTGGCATATTCTATTAGGAGTCCCTTCCACTTTACCCAATACTCAAAATATGTTTTCCTCCTGGTCTTCTTATCAATTTGTCGATCTACGATATTCTCCGTTTGTGGATTTTCTTATACAGGAATATACTTTTTCCACTGTATCTCTTTATGATCTTCTGATCCTTTGGTTCCATCTTCCCTGTAAGAATACAAGTCTACAATGTTGAATATGGGTGATACACCCACATCTTTTGGCAGCTCTATCTCATAAGCATTCTCACCAAATTTTCTTAGGATTTTGCACTGTCCTATCTTCTTCAGATTTATTTTGTTATATGTTCCTCTTGGGAACCTCTCCTTCCTAAGATGTGCTAGAACTAGATCTTCATCTTCAAATTGAATTTTCCTTCTATGTTGATCAGCTCTGCATGTATATTCACTACTACTTCTCTGCAACTTCTCTTTGATCTAAATATGAAGCTCTTGCATTTCTGCAATGAATTCTTTAGCTCCAACACTTCTAAATTCACTCTTCTCTAGATATATTAACTATGACACTATCTTAAATGGACTCTTTCTGGTACTCATGTCCACAGAGTCATTATATGAAAACTCTTCTTGTGCTAGAATTTGATCCCACTAACTATGATGTTCAGTGACCAAACTTCTCAGCAAATATCCTAAACTCACATTCACCACCTCAGTCTGTCCATCCATTTGAGGTTGATGTGAAGAAATAAAGGATAGTTATGTTCCCATATTCTTCCACAATGTTCTCCATAAATGACCAACAAATTCAGTATCCCTGTCTGAAACAATATCTTAGGAAACCCATGAAGCCTCACAACTTCCTTTCAAAACAAGTTAGCAACATGTGTTTCATCACTACCACAAATATGGAATCACTTCCTCTTTGTGTCCTTGGAAATCCCAACAAAAATCCATTCTTATTGCATCCTAAGGCCTCTATGGAATAGGAAATGGTTGATAAAACCCAATATTTTGTCTCTTTCCCTTTGCATACTCACAAATCTTACATATGTTCACAAACGTATTTACTTCTGCCCTCATACTTGGCCAATAATACAAAATTTTCAACTGTACAAACATCTTTTCATGGCCAAAATGTCTAGATAGACCTCCACTATGCTTTTCCTTCAACAAATTCTCCCTCATCGAGCACTTTGGTATGCAAAACTGGCACCCTTTAAAAAAAAAAACCATCCTTAATCAGATATTCGGTCCACTTGATTATGTCTCTAAGCACATGATTCACACATGCTTCATATGCCTTCTTGAAATCTGGATCATCATGATAATGTTTTTGGATCATATGCTTCAGATGTGATAGTTATGGACATTATGCAAGAAACTATCCAACCAAGAAGAAGGGGAGAGAATATTCTTCCACCATTGACATTGATCCAGACCCACCTCAAAATAATGAATAAAATAGATAGGAAAAGTACTTCATCTAAAAACTAAATCATGACTACAAATAATGTAAATCAATTGAATTCAAATTTTATAGTTGATTGCATTTTTGAAGAAATCCAAAGTATGGGAGCCCTCAAAGACTTGGACCATTATCCCTGGTACGAGAGTCCAAACCATATTTGATTGATTATTATGCGAGACAATCAAATATGTTGTCCTTAAAGAGGAGATAACCATTCAAAGAAACCCAAAGAATCTCAAATAGAGTTTGATAGTGAGACAAGTACCTTCTCCCCCTTCAGAAATTTAGAGGGAAACAAACATTATTACAATTGATCCAATTTCTTCAATTAATATGTTCTGAGATATTGCAGTAAGGCATAATAGGTCTACCTAGACTCACTTTGTAAGAGACAGATAATCATACTAGCCAGAGGTTTCTCACAAACAAAGGGAGTTGTCTATGATGAGACACTTGATCCAGTGAACCTGATACACTTCCATCCGTACTATCATCCATGAGTTGGAAACTATATCAAATAGATAAATTGTTGATGAGTCTGGATTTCAGCAAGAGTGTTTCTGATCCAAACCTATATCATTACAGTATTGGTGATGAGAGCCTAATCCTAATGACTTATTCAGAAAGTCTTTTTGTTGATCATTGACTTCTGAATTCGAGATGAGAAATCCGAGTACTATGCACTACTTATTAGGACAATAAGTATAACAAAGGACCAATGAGATTTTCCTGAGTCAAAGAAAATATACAGTAAAAAAAAATTAAAGAAGTTCAGTATGACAGAATGTAAAATCCACCATGATAGATTTAAAGAAGAAAATTGATGATGATTCAGACAAGATTGATCCACAACTAATTGGATCATTGATGTATTTGGTTAAAACCAGACTTGATTCATGCCATACAGTGAGTGTGCTTATTCATGTCATGATTCAACCGAGACAGACTCACTAGACAACAACAAAACATGTATTGAGATATATACAAGGCACAATTGGATATGGCCTGAGATATGCCTCCAATGTGAACTTGAGTTTGCAA
>JZKD02S1962747.1:45512-62127 GCA_000966675.3 Picea glauca
CACACAACTAGGACATTTGTAAAGGGATTGTCAGAACCCTTGTACCACTTGTGGCTACTGCAAATCATTTGAACATGTTATTGAATATTGTCTTGTGTTGTTAGCCAAACTTCAGGAGAAACAAGGAGGAAACCCAAAAGTACAATTGATATCAGTAAAACCTCATAGAGTTGATCCTATAGTCACTATTATCACTAGAGGAGGTGCTATTACTGGAGAATACAGAGTGACCCCAGGGAAGACTATAGAAGAATTAGGAGTTAGAAGAGCTACAGAGAAGACACAAGATTTTGATCCGAGGAAATAAAAGAAGACGTTTGATGAGGCAAGAAAAGAGTTTGGAAGAGATCAGTCTTCTTCATCAAAGGTACAACCATAAGTGAGAGAATGTGGAATTCCCCTGGCTTTTGATCAATCTGCTTCACCCGGAGAAGGAAAAGAGGTAAGCAAGATTATGAAATTCGTATGTACTTGCATTAATTTGATTAAGGATGAAAAAGACATACAAGAACTACAAAATTTGATCAAACAATATGAGATAGGAAGGGTAGATCCTCTACTGAATAAAGTAGTACATCAACTATCTAGAAAGAGAAGCACAAGTAAGGAACTACACTTTAATGCTCAAATTGGAGATTATGATATAGATAATGTGGTCCTCTACTTAGGATTAGAAGTCAATGTTATGACGAAGAAGATCTGGGCACTAATGGGAAAAACTGGAGCATGTCCCAATCATGTCCCAAGTTAGTTTACTCCCCTATCAGGCTTAGGATGGATAATCAGTAGGCAGTAAGCCCCTTTGAAATACTGGAGCATGTCCTTGTGGACATTGATGGGGTAAGAACATTTTTGGACTTCGAGGTGATTGAGATAGTTGATGATAGTTGTTCTTATCTTATGATATTAGGAATTGATTGGGATTTCAACAATTCCACTGTTATTGACTTAAAGAAAATAAGAATGACATTTGAAGGTGATGGCATTAGTGTCATTGCACCTCTGGATCATGATGAAGGTCAAAGATACAAAGAACCCATCAGAGAAGAAGACTGTGCACATGAGCTAGAGAATATATATAAATTGACAGCTAGACAACAGGATTACATTTACAACAAATGGGAATTTAATCTAGAGAAGTGAAAAGACATGTTCATTAGACTCAAAAGAATCTCTAGAGAACTGGAAGAACAAAATGTATGAAGTTTATGCATGGAGATGTGCTAGATTGACCAGAGAAGTTCATTGGATCGACACAACAATAAGTAATTTTCCCACCTTTGATGGTTTGAATCACTTAGAAACTTTCTTACTGGAATTTGAAGAAATTGTACCAGTACAATAGAGATTGTTGGTACTGGGTGAAGCTTTGAAAGAAACTCCAAAAATATGGCGGGGGACACATAAAAATAACATTGTGGACTGGATGCAATGTCGCACTTTGATGAAAATGCGCTTTTCAGAACAAGTAGAAGGATGTGAAGTTCAATACACAGGTCAAAACTGTTCAAAGGACCATGTGCGAGGTTGTGAGGAGGCTTGGATCAGAATTTCTCAAGAACAGTGGGTGCATAAGTTCATCAACACTATGGACACAACGCTTATCAATTGGTATATTCAAGCAGAACTGTGCCTCACCACTTCAGATTGGTATGGTATGACTCAAAAATTTGTAATTACATTTTCATTTGAAATTCAGTACCCTTCAGTAGATCAAGCTCTACAAGTTGTAAGATTGAAAGTCTTGTAGGAGGCACCTATCCTTCCTATGGAGAAAGAAGAGAATAAATGGAATGCACCTCTTAAGAAATTTCAAGGGTGTTACAATATTAGTGCTCATGAAGACGATGATCCTAGTAATGTGAACATCGCAGAAACCAAAGGGTAAAGAGATGTATAAGGACTAGGAGTCGAACTACCTTTCATTGGACAACCGATCAATATCAAGAAAGTTAATATTGGAACAGAGCAAGAACCTAAGCTTGCTAATGTTGGAGATCATTGGGATGATGCCACCATTGATAAGATCACATAACTACTGCATGGATATGAAGACTTGTTACCAACCAAGTTCACTGATATGAAGGGCATAAAAGGGCCCATGGGTGAGATGATGATCCCCTTGAAACCAAATGCTAGGCCAGTTAAGAAGAGACCTTGCAGATTGAATCCCAAATATAAGAAGAAAGTAAAGATTGAACTAAACCGGATGTTGGAAGTAGAAATCATAGAATATGTGGAAGAGTTAGAATAGATTATCCCTATGGTGGTACAAGATAAAAAGATAGGAGAGATCAGGATCTGTGTAGATCTCAGGAAGTTGAATGATGCTTGTTTGCATGACCCATTCCCTACAACATTTACAGATGAAGTGTTATATAATGTAGGAGGTCATGAAGTTTACTCCTTCACATATGGATTTTCAGGTTATCACCAGATTAGGATTGCCAAGGAAGATTGCCACAAGACCACATTTTCAATAGAATGGGGATCCTACCAATACACAGTGATGCCTTTTGGATTGAAGAATGCACCATCTTTTCTAGGGTGGTGGTCGAGGCATTCAAGGAGTTTTTACACAAATTTTTGGAAGCACATTTTGATGATTAGACTGTTTTTAGCTTATTACAAAACCATATTGAATGTTTAAGACTAATGCTGGATAAGTGTAGACAATGTTAAATTTCCCTGAACTTGAAGAAGTGCATATTATTTTCATTCTTTGGAGTGTTTCTAGGGAATATTGTGTGTAAGAAATGGTTACTGATAGATCCATCCAAGATTGCCATTATTGTTGATATACCCCCACCCCTACCTCAATCAGACAAATGTGCACTACACTAGGACATAATGGATACTACAGGAAGTTTATTAAGGGCTATGTAGAGATTAGAACACCTATGGAGAAGTTATTAAATAAATATTGTCAGTTTCAATGGAAAAAATAATGTCAGCAGAGCTTCGACACATTGAAACATAAAATGGTTACTGCGCCTATTCTGGTTTTCCTAGATTGTACCAAGGAATTCCACTTGCATGTCGATGCTTCATATATTGCACTAGGAGTAGTGTAAGCACAACTAAGAGCAAGATATATTGACCATCCATTATCCTTTTCTAGTAGGAAGCTATCTACAACTAAGATAAACTACACTACCACTGAGAGAGAAGGTTTAGCCATGGTGTATGCACTGCAGAAGTTTCAACACTACTTGTTGGGAGGACATTTTAAGATGTTCACTGATAACTCTGCGTTTAAATAACTATTCAAAATCCATTGTTGGGGGGAAGGATATGCATATGGTTACTTCTATTCCAGGAATATTATTTTGAAATAGTGGTCAAGCCAGGGAGAATGAACAAGGGACCTGACCATTTGTCTAGGTTGGAGCATGGAGAGGAATCTACTAGTTTGGACGATACACTACTAGATGCATAGTTAATGGCCATTAGAAGGGTTGATGATCACTTTTCCGAGATAGTCCAGTTCCTGTCAACAAGAATGGAACCTAGTGAATATACAATCATCCAAAAGAAACAACTGGTAGTTTGGGCTGCAGATTTTTCACTTATTGTTGGACAACTATATAAGATGGGACCTAATGAGATCCTGAGGAGATGTGTTATGGAGGCAGAAATGCCACTGATTTTAGCATGAGAACATGAAGGCATCACAGGAGGACACTATGCAATGAAAGAAATAATGTAGAAGGTTCTTAGAGCTGGCCTCTGGTGGCCTACTTTACATAAACATGCCAAGGAATACTATAAATCTTGTGATGTATGCCAAAGATTTGGGAAGCCTTCCCAAAGAGATGATATAAATTTAGCACCACAACTTAATTTGCAGGAATTTGAGAAATGGGCCATTGATTTTGTTGGACCTATCAACCCACTAGGAAAATGCACATGAGCTAGATACATCATCACTACGACAGAGTATTTGACCAAATGGACAGAAGCAAGAGCGGTGAAGGAATATAGTGAAACTACAGCTACATAATTTATATTTGATGATATGATAACAAGGTTTGGATGCCCAAAGACCCTTATGAGCGATCAAGGTATAGATTTTATTAATAAGGCCATTGAACCTTTGACTCGAGAATTTGAAGTCCACCATCAGATGAGTACTCCTTACCATCCACAAGCGAATGGGGCAATTGAAGATTTCAATAAGATCTTGGAGACAGTGATAACGAAGATTTGTAGTGTGAATAGGGACGATTAGGATTTTAGAGTACCAGTATTATGGGCCTATAGAACCACTTGCAAGAAGCTGACAATGCAGACTCCTTCTAAGTTGTTTTATGGTCTAGAAGAAGTTTTCCCCATGGAATATTAAGTTCCTAGCTTACAAATTGTAGCATTCATAGATATGGATGGCACTGGCGTTGTTCAAGAGAGGCTCGCATAGTTGGTAGAACTGGAAGAAGACATATTTATTTCATTTTTTCATCAGCAGGTACAAAAGGAACGAGAAAAGGCCTATCATGATAGGCACATCAAGAAGAAATCCTTTAAGAAAGAAGATTTGGTATTGGTATATGAAAACAAGTTCATGAAGCATATAGGGAAGTTTTGGACACATTGTCTTGGGCCATATGAGGTTTCTTGTGTTACAGAAGGAGGAGTTGCGTAGTTGAAGACTTTGAATGGAGAATGGAAGGAAGGTTTAGTGAATGGGAGCTAGTTGAAATTGTTTTATGACAACCAAATGCTTCACATATCTTAGTAAAAGCATGAAAATAAGGGTCTACGTACCAGGTGCAGTTGAAATTGGGTACCAAACACAAAAAAGACAATATGCACAAAGAAGGGAAGGACAAAGAAGAAAGCATACGCTACCCCACACAGTCTGCAGACGAAGAAAAACACAAGGTTAAGACCTGCAGTGGATGAGTCACATGTGAGTTTTGGGGGCCTGTAATCCCTTGGTTATGGAAGGTTGTGAATATTAAGGAAATAAGCATGAAGTGAGAACTACGCGGAAGACAAGTTGACTGATATTGGGTCGAAGTAGCCAAAAGAGAAGGAAAGACGGAGCAAAGTAAGAGAAAGCAAGGTGTTGGACAGAGAGATTGAGGAAGATAGATCAGCAAGGAAGATGGATCATGGAAAAATCAACAAGAATAAAAATCCACCAATGGATGCTTTGGAGAACCTCTCAGGAAAGAAGGAAAGATAGGCCGGTGAAGCCCTGAAAATGCGGGTCAAGTTGACCTAGTTTTTTGACACCTAGAGTTTTGGTATTTATGGTTTTGACACCTAAGTTTTAGCCTAAGGTTGTCCAAGATTCATTGTAATGTATAAATAAAGGTCAAGAGGACTTGGAATGGGTTCTATGGGTTCGATTATGTTATGATAAGTGATTTTTTTTATTGTTGAGAGAGAAGTAGTGTGTGGTGAGAGAAGTCTGTGTTGTAAGATCTTCAATTGGGTGAGAGGATCAACCCTACAACTGGGTGCGCAAGGAGGGGAGAGAATAAGAGAAGGAAAGAGAGATATACAAGGTAAGAGTGTATATAGAAATGTATGCTTTCATCTAATGTATTATAAATCACAGTTCTATGGACGTATCCCTAGGGAGAGGGTGAACCACATATATCTTGTTATTTTGTGTGATTTATGTTGTGTTATTTTGCCTTCTGGTTACTCTGTTATTACATCATTGTATTAGATCAGATATATAACTCTACGAAGTAGGATTAAGTTGGTAAATACTAACTGGATATACGTGTGTGAGTTTCCCTGGGATCCACTTTGCATTTCCTCTAGTAGTAGACACATGTGTCCTGCAACCCCCTATCGCTACTTTGGGTGAGACTGCATTTTCTTTGCAGGTGTTGTTGAAAGGTCCAATATTTAGGGCTTGTTGGTGAAATGTTAGTGTTGATTAAGGTTGGTTGTCATTGATGTAAACCCTTGAAGAAAGCCCTGAAGCACAAAGGTTGGGTAATGGACCCAATATTGTTTGATGTAAATATGACTTGTTATTGTCTTTTCATGGTGGATAATAAGTAGAAATGGATGAAATCCAAAGTGGTCCCCTTATGGTGAAATCCCTCATGGGAAGACACTTTTTAGATTGAGTTATCCTAGAAGTATGGTTAGANAAGATGTTTTTAAGGAAGCTACTTGGAGAGTATAAATAAGAGGCAAGGCTCTCTCATTTAAGATACACTTGAGAATATTGAATATCTATAGGTGTCTGAGGTAACCAAAGGATATCTAATCCGAATTTCTATAGAAAGTGAAGAAAAGAAGGTCAAAATTCAAGGAAGGATAAATTATTTTGATGATGCTTTCTAAGGTTTTTTTTTTTAGGTCATCTCACCATTTTCGCAATAATGTATTTTCTAGAATGATTTATACCATGAAATTCTTATTCCATTGAGGAAACATATCCAAGTATCTGTGGTAAAAAATTTAGCTTGTGGGTCGTTGTATTTTGGAGTTACACTCAGTGGAAAATAGGGTTTGTGGCTAGTCCTGAAACTAGTCAAAAAAAGATGTTTCGAGTAAACATGTCATAACTTCTTCATAAAATATCCAAATTCAGTAATACCAAATGTGTTAGTTAGATTAAAATATTTAGTATGTTGTGTAACAGTTTTTGATCAATTCAACAAATGTTATGTGCAGGGCACACTTTACAAGGTCACTCTCTAGAATAAGTCAGAATTCAACAATGTGTGCCATTTTTTCCATAACTCCTTTTCTGAGAGGTTCCAAGTAGTGACACATGGAGAAATTGCACAAAATACACCGAAGAACATTCTGTATCAGTTTCAGATCTTTATTCATTATAGGTAAAAAGTCATGATTATTTCAATTTAGGGTTGTTGACTAATTCAAAACTAGTCTTGTGAGACTAAAGAAACGTTTGATGAAAATGATAGTCTCCTGTTGTTAAAGTTAAGGAATATTTGAAGGTATGTTATCATATAAACCAAGTCTATTACAGAGTTACAAATCATATTTGTATGATGAAATTGATGAGGGATTTTGGTTGATGTACAAGTTGGGTACATGGTTGAGACAAGTAGTTGATGAGTTGGAACATACATGAGGTGTATAGTTGATGATGTTGGTATATTGATGAGTCATATTTGATGATTACTTGACACATGATTGTTACATGCTTGGTACATGGTTGGTTTCACTTGTTTATGGTACAAGTTGATTACAGATTGTTTGTTACAGGTTGGTGCATGGTTGATGCACTTGTTTATTGTACAGGTTGATTACAGTTTGAGGTATAGGTTGATGCATGGTTGATGCATGGTTCAAGTTTATTGGTATATGTTTATAGAAGTATATCTCACAGTGATAGTGTGATAGTGGTTCCATCATTCTACTTCTACTTCAGGATGGTTATACGGGGCAAGGAAAAGTGGTTGTATCCACCTTTCGGTTGTAGCCGGAGACCATAGGGGGTTGTAGCTTCCTTTTGGTTGTAGCCAGAGAATTGGGGAGTTCGAGCATCTCTCAGGCTGTAGCCTGAGAAACTAGGGGGTTGGAACCTCCTTTCGGTTGTAGTTGGAAAACAAAGGAAGTTGGTGCTTCCAATGAATGTAATTCTTCAAGACATATAAGATAATGCATTCTGTGGTTTTATCCTGATTTTGTTTTCCACATAAAACATTGGTGTACTGTGTATGTGTGTGATTTTTCATTTCTTATTTCTCATTATTGGATAATAATTCTACATTGATATAAGACTTGCATTATTTGGATAAAAAGGATTATAATTACACTATTACTGATTCACCCCCCCTCTCAATAATCCAACAATTGGTATCATAGCAGGTTCCTTTAGAAATCAATTTAACCACTGAAAGGTATATCATGGAGAGTACCAACTCATATAAAAATAGAATAACACACTTTGATGGGCATAAGTATGATTTTTGGAGCATAAGGATGAAGACATATATACAAGCATAGGGGTTTGAAATTTGACAATCATTTGTAGATGGATACACAGTACCAACAGTTCCACCAACAAATGACAAAGCAATGAAACTTGGTCAGACTAATTTTGTAGCTACAAATGCACTTTTTAATGGTCTCAGTGAAAAAATATTCACCAAAGTTTCACATTGTAAATCCACCAAAGATATTTGGGACAAGCTTCGAAATATTTATGAAGGAGATACAAAATTCAAAGAAACAAAACTTCAAACTTACAGAGGTCAGTTCGAACAACTAAAAATGAAAGAAGATTAGAATATTGCAACCTACTTCTTAAGAGTTGATGAAATAGTGAATGCAATCATAGGATTTGGAGAAGAAATCGAAGAATCTATAATTGTTCAAAAGGTACTAAGATCTCTTCCTATGAGATTCAAGCCTAAGATATCAGCACTAGAAGAAAGATTGGATCTGAACTCAATAAGCATGGAAAAACTGCATGGAATCTTCACAGCATATGAAATGAGAAATGAACAGGAAAATCCATATGTAAAAGAAGCAACGTTCAAAGCATCCAAAATATCAAAGAAAAAGAAAAAGGAACAAGAAGAATATAGCAGCAGCAACGACGTCTCGAAAGATGATGAAGAAGTGGCCAACTTCGTCAAAATACTGAACAAGGGAACCAATGGTAGGTATAGAGGTAAGATTCCTTTAATTTGTTTTAATTGTGATGGTATTGGTCANGAAGAAGGATATGAAGAAGTTGAAGAAGAAATTGAAGAGGAAAAAGTTGACTATCGAGAAGAATTAATGTGTTCCATAGAAGTTATTAGAAGAGAAAAGAAGAAAAACAAGAAACTACAAGAAGAACTAGACAAGAAAAAAGACACTTGAAAACTAGAACAAATGATCACAAGATTGAAGGTTCAAATAGAAGAAGATAAAATAATTGAAGAAGAACTCAAAGAACAACTAGAAGAAAAGGACAAGATCATTGGAAACTTTGAAGCAGAGATTGTCACACTAAGAAAGGATATTCAAAAGAAAAATATGCAGAATAGCTCAAAACTTCTAGATGACAATATCAAGAGTCCAAAATCTCATCTTGACAAGTCTGGACTTGGATACAATCAGACAGAAAAGGGATCAAACTCCAAAACAACATAGCAAGAAAAAAATCCAAAAAGCTATGCAGAAACAATCAAAGGGGATAGGAATATGTACAAGGAAGATTACAGGGACACTCCTCCATCGAGAAGATTCAGATTTCAGAATCAACAAGAAATAGATAGGCCTCAAGAAGAAGAAGGATTCATAAGAGAACCTTCTTTCATAAGATCTTCAACTCCCAGTTATCAAACTATATGTTTTGGTTTATGATATGCATGTAATAATTTTGAACATAAAGCCGTGAATTGCAGAGCTAACAATATGAACAATAAAATCTTTGAGATTCATACACAAAGGGGTTACTCAAGAATACCTAGTGAAACACAAAGAAGAAGTTACAACAGGTTTGAATCTTTGAGCACTAAAGTGGAATGTTACAAATATAACAATTTTGGACACGTGGCCAAAAATTGCAGAATAAAAGTCCCTCCTAAAGAACCTCAATAGAATAACAACAGTCACAGACAAGAGCCTCAGAAAATGACATGGATAAGAAAGAAAGATCAGTATAGCAATGAAGAATGTGCAGTCTCTCTACAAGCTAAGTAGAAGAAACACGATTGGTATGTTGACAGTGGGTGTTCAAAACACATGACATGTGATAGAGACAAATTTCTTACATTGCGAAAGGAAAGAAATGGATTAGTCTCCTTCGGAAATGATAATTAAGCCAAAATCATCGGAGAAGGCATAGTCTAAATTGGGAACAAGAATAAAAAGGCACAAAATGTTCTACTGGTAGAATATATTAAACATAATCTTTTAAGTGTGAGTCAAATGTGTGACCAAGGTCATAAAGTTACTTTCCATTCACAAAAGTGTGAGATAAGAAGAGAAGGTTCAGAGAAATTGGTCAGTATGATTACAAGAACTTCAAACAACATATATGTGTTAAGTGAAATTGGAAATGAAAAGTGTTGTCTAGGAAAGGAAGATGAAAGTTGGATATGGCACAAAAGAATGGGTCACATGCATTTTGANAAAGTCATCAAAAGAGAAGAAGTAAGAGAGATGCCCTAGATCACAAAATAAACCAACACTTTATGCAAGCATTGTCAACAAGGAAAGAAAACAAAGACCAGGTTCAAATCAAAGGAATATTCAATAAAAAAACCACTGGAAATTGTTCATACTGATCTACTAGGACCAACTACAACAAAGGGATTAAAAGGTGAGAGATACTTGATATTAATAGTTGATGATTATACAAGAATGACTTTAGTTTTCTTTCTCAAGAACAAGTCAGAAGCTTTTGAAAACTTCAATATCTACAAGGAAATGGTTGAAAATGAGATGGATTCAAGAATCAAATGCTTGTGATCTAATAATGGAGGATATTTCACTTCAAAGGAATTTATGGACTACTACAACAGTCATGGAATAAAAAGTCAATTCTTTGTTGCTAGGACACCTCAACAGAATGGAGTTGTTGAAAGAAAGAACATGACAGTATAGGAAATGGATCGAACAATGCTAATGGATTCCAAATTGACAGATATATTTTGGACACGGGCAGTGCATATAGTAGTTCACATTCAAAACAAAGTAATTCTTAGAAACAAAACTACTAAAACTCCCTATGATCTATGGAAAGGAAGACCAACAAATGTGAATCACTTGAGAGTTTTTGGAAGAAAATTCTACATCAGAAGAGATGATGGAAGAATGGGAAAGTTTGACTCTCATGTGGAAAAATGAGTACTTGTTGGTTACTCAAGTACAAGGAAAGCATACAAGTGTTACAATCTTAGATTGAACAAAGTTGTGGAAAGATTCAATGTAACAATTGATGAAACAGACAGACCAGAATCAAAGGTAGAATAAAACAAATCAATGGAACAACTTTTCGAAGAAGAAGAAGAAGAAGATGAAGAGAATCTAACAAAAACAAAAGAGCAAGTTCAGAAAGTATCTCCAAAGAAACCTAGAAAACGATTACAGAAGAATCATGCTTTAGATGAGATTATTGGAAACAAAGATGCAGGAGTTGAGGCTAGAATAAAAATATGTTCACCAGAACAAACACACCTAGCACTCTTATCTACAAATGAACCAAACTGTTTTGAAGTTGCCAAAAGGATGAATTTTKGAATAAGGCGATGAATCAATAATTGGATCAAATAGATAAAAATGACACTTGGGAACTAGTTCCAAGAACAAATAATAAGAATGTGATTGGAACAAAATGGGTTTTTAGGAATAAATTAAATGAAGACGGACAAGTTACAAGGAACAAAGCTATATTGGTATGTAAAGGATATGCACAGATTGAAGGAATTGACTTTGAAGAGACATTTGCCCCAGTTGCCAAAATGGAAGCAACCTGGTTTGTTTTAGCCTATGCATGCTCCAAAAATGTTAAAGTATATCAGATGGATGTAAAATCATATTTTTAGATGGGGACTTGAAGAAGAAGTCTACATTGAACAAGTAGAAGGATTTCAGTTGTTAGAGAATGCAAATTATGTATGTAAATTAAAGAAGGCCTTGCATGGTATAAAACAAGCTCCTAGAGCATGGTACTCTAGACTGGATAAGTATTTGTAGTAGGTAGGGTTCATAAAAGGAAGTGTAGGAAGCAACCTATACATCAAGGTAAGTGAAGGTAATATTTTATTAATTGAAGTTTATGTTGATGATATTATTTTTGGTAGTGATGATGAAAGGTTAAGCCAGAAATTTGCAAAAGATATGCATAATGAATTTGAAATTTCATTACTTGGAGAACTATACTTCTTTTTGGGACTTTAGATACATCAAATAAACCAAGGAATCTTTATTTATCAAACCAAGTATATAAGAGAAATACTAAAGAGGTTCAGAATGGAAGATTGCAAACCAGTTATCACTCCCATGCAAACCAGTTGCAAGTTGAGAAAAGATGATGATTCAAAGTCTACATATCAGAGGCAATATAAGTCAATGATTGGAAGCCTACTATATGTGACAACATCCAAACCAGATGTAATGTAGGCAGTTTGACAGGTGGCACAATTTCAAGCAGCACCAAAGGAGTCACATGTGTTAGCAGTGAAGAGGATTTTCAAATATCTCAAAGGAACATAAAAGTTTGGATTATGGTATCCAAAAGGAAATGATCTATCATTTATTTCCTACATAGATACATATTGGGTGGGTTGTATTTATGATCGAAGAAGCACCTAGAGCATCATTCTACTTGGGTGAGTTTTTAGTATCATAGCTAAGCAAGAAACATTCATCGGTATCTTTATCTACAACCAAGGTAGAGTATATTGCAGTAGCATCGTGTTGTACATATGTTCTTTGGATGAAACAAACTCTCACATATATATAGGTTGATTATGATGAGCCCATTCCAATATATTGTGATAATACAAGCGCCATCAGTATCTTCAAGAACCTGGTGATGCACTCCAAGACGAAGAACATTCCAATAAAGTATCACTTTATACGAGAGAAGGTTGCAGAAAAGAACATTAGAGTTGACTATGTGGGCAAAAAAGAAAAAGTGGCAAACATCTTCACAAAACCACTTCCATGGGAATCCTTTGAATATCTTTGTCTGAGACTTGGAGTTATTTCTACTCCAAAATGAATGATTTTTTATTGCTTATCTTATATGTCTTAGATTTACATGAGGAAGCACCATAAGAGGACAATTCAGTCAGGGGGAGAAACCCCAGATGGAAAGATACCTTTGCCATTGATGACAGAGGCAGAGATATTTATCATATGCAGAGGATTGAGGCATGGTTCCATGGGGATCATGAGTGATATTATTTCAGTATTTCATTAGAGTGTTGCCATCAATGCCAAAGGGGAGATTGTTGATTAAGGTTGGTTGTCATTGATGTCAACCCTTGAAGAAATCCCCGTAGCACAAAGTTTGGGTAATGGACCCAATATTGTTTGATGTAAATATGACTCATTATTGTATTGTCATGGTTGATAATAAGTAGAAATGGATGAACTCCAAAATGGTCCCCTTATGGTGAAANCAAAGTGAATACAAAATAAATTAATTCAATAATAAATTTAATGGAGAAATTAGAAGTGGGTTAACCCTAAAATAAAGAAAGTGGGCAAAGTGACATAGAAGATGTTTTTAAGGAATCTACTTGGAGAGTATAAATAAGAGGAAAGGCTCTCTCATTTAAGATACACTTTAGAATATTGAATAGCTATAGGTGTATGAGGTAACCAAAGGATATCTAAGCCGAATTTCTGAGGAAAGTGAAGAAAAGAAGGTTGGAATTCAAGGAAGGTGTTGAAACAGATCTTAAAATCTTTTTTCCTTAAGGCCTAGATTTTATTTTTTGTGTTTTTGGGTTTCGGCTTTCCTAAAATAAGATTTTTGTCATTTCTAAATTCGTGATACCTTTTTATCGATTATTTTTGGATAACGAATGGAAAAAAACTTTACAAAAATATAAGTTTTCCAATGCTCTTTGAAAAAATATTTAAAAAACGGATTGTAATTTTAAATTTGCAATCTTTTAGTTTAAACATTAAAGAAATTGGGATTCGGGTTTTTCCACAAACTTGATGCAAATCGAATCACGAAACCTCGATCTCTGATTTCCCGATACATTTAAACCTTAATTAAAACACGAATTAGTTTAATTTCTTCTAAGAAAGGTTTAAGGTTAACATAATTATGTCGCGATTTCGAGATTCACGGTTCTATGAGAGCGCATCTCTTGTCATCATGTTTCCTGAAATCCCGATTTCTGAAACCCCAATTCATAAATCACATTAGATTAAACTAATTATGTTTTGGGCCCTAATCATGATTATTCAGTTAATTAAGATAAGTTAAGTCATGTTTAAAACAAACAAGCCGTTGCGATTTCATGATTTTGGAGATCGAACTTTATTGGTAGCATACTCCTCGACATCAATATTTCTGAAATACCGATAGCGTCTAATCTTAATTAATTAATGTGATAAAAATGTTTAAATCTTAATTAAAACATCACGATTTCATGATTTCACAATTTTGGCGATCGGGTTTTTTCGACGACATACCTTTCGACATAAAGATTTTTGAAACCCAGAAAAGTGATGTTTTCATATTTAATTTATAATTAACACTAATAAATCTTCTTTCTAAAATGGGTTTAAAGGTAATATTTCTTTAAGTGATTCATTAATGTTTCGTTTTTCGATTAAGTAAGTTTCTCATTTTATTTGAAAAAAACGAGAACTACCAAGTACAAACATTAAATGTGTATCTCCGAAAAATATCTTTTGCATTAAGAGCTTTAATTTTGTGACAATTGTGCAAATCTCATCATTTTTAAAATATATTCTAAGTAAACGTTCAAACGCCTGTATTTTCATTCTAAGCTGAGCTTATTCTTCCACTTTCTGTGACAGGTTTTTAAGTCAAAACGTAGAGCCATGGCACCTAAAAAGGCATCGAAGAAGAATAAAGACACACAGGAAGGTGATATTATCTCTGATACTACTCCACACACCATAAACTCCATCAAATCATGGACTCAAATTTCTGAATTGCTGGAGTACGAGCTAAAGCATGTTGACCCTGATTCTGAAAATCATCTTCGGGACATTGTTGAGTTTGAGCTTCATAAGGTTGCTGCACGTCCAAGGATGGTGGCATATACTGATATGATCAGCTGGGCTCTGAATAAAGTTGATATCCCCACAAGGAGAATTCTAAATGAGCAAGGAGCTATCATTGGTTCATTCAGGCCAGAGCACATTCAAGTAATGTATAAACTCTCGCTGAATCATAAACATACTTTTAATGCTAAATTTATAGCTGAGTTTCAGAGAAGGGAATGTATTGAGGTAGACCAGACATATCCTGACATGATTAGAGGATGGGCGAGGTCTAAAGAAAATTTTAGGGATGATACTCATGGGATTTATGCTACAACCTCCTTAAACGAATATATGGTTTATGTAGCCATTATGTTATGCAGAATTTGTTGGAAATATGGCTATAACAGAGATGACGTAGACTGTCAAGGTTGTCATTGATGGCAATCGGTTGGTTATTGTCCTTGATGATGGCAATCGATTGGTTGGTTATGGAGCACGCACAAGAGAACTAGCAGAAGAAGCTTCAGAAAAAAAGGGAGTAAACCCATTTGAAATGTTTGAAGGGCATTTGGTTATTCAAGAAAAAAGGGAGTAAACCCATTTTGAAATGGTTGAAGGGAGGTTGAGTTATTCAAGGAAAAAGGAGGGAATAAACCCATTTGAAATGTTTCAAGAAAACAAAAAGAGGGAATAAACCCAGTTGAAACGTTTGAAACCCTTTTGAAACGTTTGAAGGAATGCTCTAGTCGTTCCAAGCGCCCCCATTGAAACAGAGCAGAGGCAATGGCGAAAATAGAGGCGATCCAATTGGCACACGTCTATAAACCAAGAAGGACACATCTATGGCACGTTGGGGACACGTCTATGGCACGTTGGCTCTCCCTTAGCCACGACCACGACTAGCAGCAGTAGTTACCAATCGTTTTTGGTAAGAAACATACAAATGATGCCATTCACAACGCCCTTAGGTTACCAATCGTTTTTTTTGTTGTTGAAGAAATGCTCGAATGATGCCATGCACAATGCCCTTGTGTTACTAATCGTTTTCTGTTTAAGAAAAGAAAGAATAATTCCATTTACAATGTGATTGGTGTGGCCAGCATCAAATGGCTATAATGCAAAATCAACGGAGCTTAACATTGCTAAATCCAGGTTTTTTTTTGACAAGTATGGAAGATTTTGGCAGTTGGGTGTCTCTAATCACTCTGGACGGTGGAAGGACTTTTAGTCTAAAATTAGACTGGAAGTTAAGACAGGAAGAACACAACATTACATAATGTGGCATGCGTAGAGGAGGCATGCAAAGAGACAGTTCAGAAAATCAGGGAGAATGCCGGCGTATGAAAAATAGAAGAAAGAATGAAAGAAAGGGAAACTGCAGTTGGAGTTGACAAAAGAAAGGAGAACCTCTTCATGTGGAAAAACAATATAATGTGCTGGAACCAATATGGAAGGGTTGTTGAAGAGAGAGAGATAGAAAGAGCTCTCAAGGTGAGAAAAGGAGGAGGAGAATCTGCGTGACAGGAAAAGAAGCTGAGAACGGGCTGCAAAGGACAATGAAGCAGAGCAGCAGATCAGAGACAGTGAAGAATGCAGAGTATATCAGCAGAAAAGGTAAGCAAGCTATATCAAAATGAACAAGTTGATTTGTGCAATATTTATTTTGGCAAATTAGGGTGGTAGGGTGGTGCTAGGGAGACGTATGTCTCTTTTTCTGCAAGTGGGTGCTTGTAGAATCTGAAGGTTGGTGCCTTCACTCAGTTGGTGCTGAAGTAAAAAGGAAGTTAGTGCTTCCACCCAGTGGGTGTTGGGATTCTGTGGGAGTTGGTGCTCTCATCCAATTGGTGCTAGCAATCTGAGGTTGTAGCCTCTATGAGTTGGTGCTCATAAAAGATGAGATGTAACGCAGTTGGAGCTTGCTTAACATCTTAAGAAGACGAGGTTTTTTCCCTGGTTCGGTTTCCTCTTGAAA